>BMAO01031786.1:0-92568 GCA_019973975.1 Trichonephila clavata
CGCGTAACATAGCTTCAACCCGCCATGGCATGGATGCCACAAGTTCTTGGTAGATGGCCGGAGACAGATTATACCAGATGTTTAAACAACAGTCACGCAACTCCGAGATATTGCGAATTGGTGGTCTTTGAACTCTGAGCCGTCCCATGACATCCCAAATGTGTTCTATCGGATTGAGATCTGGTGATTTAGTTGGCCAGGACATTAACTGGAATTCAGCATCATGTTCCTGGAGCCACTCCAACACAATTTTAGCCTTGTGACACGGGGCGTTGTCCTGTTGAAACATTCCATTTCCAGCTGGAAAAACAGAGACCATGTAAGGGTCCAACTGGTCCACAATGATGTTCAGATACCCTGTAGCATTCATGGTGTGCTCTACCACAACCACGGGTCCCATTGACGCCCATGAAAACGTCCTCCAAAGCATAATACCGCCACCACCGGCCTGTGTATGACCTACTGTACATTGAGGGCGCAACTGTTCGCCTGGAAGACGGCGTATCCTGACACGGCCATCGGCGTGATGAATTACAAACCGTGATTCATATGACCAAGCAACTCTCTCCCACTGATCCATGGACCAGTCACGATGTTCCCGGGCCCAGAGCAGGCGTATTTGGCGATGACGCTTGGTCAGTAAAGGCACATGAGTGGGACGCTTGCTGGGTAGCCCCATATCCAACAGTGTCTATTGAACAGTGTACTCCGATACTATTCTACTTGTTCCTGCATTGTATAGGGCTGTCAGCTGAGCCATTGTCTAGCTCCGGTTTTGCTTCACCAAGCGAGACAGTCTCCGACGACCTTTTTCTTTGATAGCGTGTGGACGTCCAACACGATGTCGTCTACTGCTGATTTCACCGTCATTCATCCACTTTGCATAAGTACTAACAACTGTAGATCACGAACAACCCACGAGTCGTGCAGTTTCGGAAATACTTGTTCTGAGCCTTCGAGCCATTACAATCTGCCCTCTATCAAAGTCGCCTAGATCCGCAGCCTTTCCCATCACACACAGAAGTAAGTAAAAGAATGATTCTTCAGACTCTCCAGCAGCAGTTAAATACCACTTCCACCTGATCATGTGCCTTCCACGTCATCCAGGGGAGTTCATTGCAAAATATAGGGGTGGTCATAATGTTTTGGCTCGAATGTGTATACATATACATCCGGGCCTTAAATACACAGGTTGAGCGAGACGGATATATATTCCGGAGGAAGTTAAGAGTCTGAAGTAAGAATGGTTATTTACTATTAAAATATTCCAAAAGTACTATACTTAAAGCAGTGGGATAAGGAAAGCTTATATCCTTGAAATTAAACTTTAATCAACTATAAAACGAAACTACCCTTTCTTGAGGGAACTAGTGTATTGATTGAGTTCTAATCAACATTAGACGTGGTTTAACGTTCAACTACGATTTCTCTACTAATGAGAAAAGAGAACAGACTACTGATTACAACAAGATGTAAACCATCTTTTCCAGAAAAGATGGATTCGCTTTTCAAAGTCTCCCTTTTTCATGATTAACTATTCCATTGCAACTATCGACATTTCATCCAGCAATAATTCATAGTTTCAAAATTCTAATAGTTTTCTCAGAGTTCCTGTTTCCTAAATTCGTTATTTCGGATCATCCTCTTACCGAAAAAAAGAAAATACACTATATATAATTTTTTTGATATTTAATGAGCAATCTTTTCACTTATAGATTTTATTAATAACTTGAATTGAGATGGATTCAACACCGTTTTCAAATGAGTATCAGAAATTTAATTTACTAATTGCTTAGCATAAACTACGCTTTAGTAGTAGCATTCAAAATGTGAAAGGAAAGAAAAAAAGCTAGTAATAAGGTATTCTATGCTTGTAAGACAAAGCTTCAGGTTACTTTAATAGTATTTAAAGGGTCACAGTACGATTCAATCGGCAAAAATCGGTCAAAAATTTTAATAATTTTTTATAGCCTATATTGTTCTTTATATAATTTTCTATTATCTCACTCAAATTGAAAGTTGTAAGGGAAAAAAATCCAGAGTTATGGTAACTTTTATATTCGTTTTTATCTGCATCCCAAAGGCAAATAAAAATTTTAAATTGATTTATCTCAGAAAGAAAAAAACGACTATAGTTTATCTTCATTTATAAAATGCTAAAGTGTTTTTTTTTCTATTGCGCCAAAAGTTTTGATATTTTTCTGCTTATTCTTATCTGTACATGTATCAAAAGTTAGTATGAATGTTTGAATAAAAGCAATATTAAGTTGTTGTTTTTTTTTAAATTAGTTGAATTTAGAATTTAAACCTTTTCAAGGAATTTTCAATAAGAATTAATAAAAATAAATATTTTAGAAATATCAATCTTGTGAGCAGAAAACCCTTACCAACTTTTATTAAGCATAGTTTGACGTACTTATAAATCAAATTTCATGCATGTACGTCAAATATTGTAGGAGGAGTAGAATTTTAAAATCCCTCCAAAACTTCTTAATTTTTTCCTTAAAAAATTAAATTGATAGCTTTTCCTTGCCTTTGAGCACAAAAACTGTTTCACGTAAGACATATACATAGGTTAAGAGCAAAAAAATTGTAAAAGCCATTAAATCAAAGATTTTTTTATGAATCGTACCAGTCCCCTTAATAAAAAAAACTCAACTATAAAGGGGAAAGAGTTTGAAGAATTTTAAATAAGCTCACATCTTTGTGCAACATTTTATATTATGTTACATACAAAATAGACGATAGAAAAAGAGATACTTTACTGGTTATTTACAGGGAAGGAATTTGCAAAATTTTAAACAAACTCATTTTTGTATAAAATTATATATTATATTACATACAAAGTTGTTGATAGAAAAAGAAATATTTTACTGGTTATTTATTACATGTACGCATCTTGTTATTGTTATTATTATTGTTATGACTGGTTGTCCCTTTTAGAAATACTATATTTTAGACCTTATTGGAGTTCAACAATTACAGAATTTTTTTTCTTTCTTTTTGTGTAAAAGGAATAAAATTTTAATCACATTTTTGATGTACCTCTTCAATAACAATAAATAAAACTCACATTATTATTACATTTGACTTAAATTAATGGTACTGACAACAAAATCTGAAAAGTAATCTAAAGTTAGGTTAACAATTATTTTAGTTTTGACTCAATTATTTTACTGAAGAATTTAATCCATTGAAATGAATTATTCAGTTTTATTTGAATTTAACTCAGAAAGAGAATTCTCTTCTAAGAATCTTTATTCATGATTTGTCTTGCATTTTTTTTTTTATTATTGAGATAATAGAAATTTGTTTTACAAAATTTTGATCTAAATTTATTCTTTACCTTTTAAAATAAAACAATGAATATTTATAAATACATGTTATCTTATAATCTGTTAATGTATATAAAAAGCTAAAATAAATCCATTCAATAAATATTTTTTTTCAAAATTTTAAATCTCTTTTAACATAACTCTAATTGTCAAGCATTTTTACTTGCATTTCTGGTAAGTTTATAAAAAAAATAAACTGCAGTAAACTTTTAAGTATAACTGACTTTCAAAAATTAATAAATTAAATAATTTTTGAATTTTACTTTTCACCTACTTGTTCAATCTCTACACAACTAAAATCTTAGAAAATGTATAAAAATTAAATTGTATCGTCTACAATTTTACCAATTATTAATATTTATCAACTGTTCAATCATTAATATTTATCATCTATACAAAAAAAATACAAAATGTTTCATATTTCATTAATTAAAATACTCTAAGTACTCTTGTAACGAATAATGAAAAAGGTAATTTATATTTTTGAAGCAGAAATTAGACTAAAAAACAGTATTCCTTAATAAAAAAAAACAATGTTCCTTTTTTAATAAACAGAAATGAGTTTTTCAAAAACATCTTAACTTCTTTTATTTTATTTTTCTACCCAGGTAAAGAGGGTTGTATGTTGTACTCGATTTAATGAAAATTTCCTGAAATAGTCTCTCGCTTTTAGGAAATATATTACTTAAATATTTCTTTTCAATTAAATACATAATAATAATTCCTATGATGGAATATCTCATTTATTAAAAAAAGTAATTAATAAAACTTTGAGCTTTTAATTTAGAATTATAAATTGAAACAAAAATATTTTTTTGCCAAAAACATACAAAACTGAGTATTTGATATTTCATATTTTATAACATTACTTAACTTTCAAATAAACCAAAAAAGTCAAGGGCCCGTAATTGAAAACTCTTACAATGGACGTTCCTAACGTATGTTTCACCTTTTTTTCACTCGGAAACTTTATTGTCAAAAAGAAATGCATCAGGACATCATGAACTATATATCTTGCACTATTTTTTGACATAGCCACCACCGATATTGAGGCATTTGTCGTATCATGCAATCAGTTTGATGAAACCATTCTGGTAAAACTCAGTGCCCTGCGTTGTAAATAGTTGTCACATAACGTGTTCCACCTCAGCATTATTTTGGAAGAATTTTTTCCTCATTGATGAACTGATATGCTTCCACATCATTGAGGTGACCTTGTTTTCTAGGGTGAAGTGGTGCACTCATGTCTCATGGCCTATGAAGATTCTGATATAGGTGAAGTGGTGCACTCATGTCATGGCCCATGAAGATTCTGATATAGGGTGAAGTGGTGCACTCATGTCTCATGGCCTATGAAGATTCTGATATAGGTGAATGTGCATCATGTGTCATGGATGAAGATTCTGATATAGGTGAAGTGGTGCACTCATGTCTCATGGCCTATGAAGATTCTGATATAGGGTGAAGTGGTGCACTCATGTCTCATGGCCTATGAAGATTCTGATATAGGGTGAAGTGGTGCACTCATGTCTCATGGGCTATGAAGATGATTCTGATATAGGTGAAGTGGTGCCTCATGTCTCATGGCCTTTGAAGATTCTGATACAGGTGAGTAGCGCACTCATGTCTCATGCTTTGAAATTCTGATATAGGTGAAGTGGTGCACTCATGTCTCATGGCTTGAGATTCTGATTAGGGTGAGTGGTGCACTCATGTCTCATGGCTATGAAGATTCTGATATAGGGTGAAGTGGTGCACTCATGTCTCATGGCCTTTGAAAATTCTGATATAGGGGGAAGTGGTGCACTCATGTCTCATGGCCTATGAAAATTCTGAAATAGGGTGAAGTAGTGCACTCATGTCTCATGGCCTATGAAGATTCTGAAATAGGGTGAAGTGGTGCACTCATATCTAATGGAATATGAAGATTCTGATGTAGGGTGAAGTGGTGCACTCACACCTCATGGCCTATGAAGATTCTGATAGGAACTAATTTCTCTCGCTAGTACCGCATCAAGTGATCATGGTTGCATCCCATTCTTGCACTCTTGTGATGCACTGTCAGGATTCTCTCCACCCCTCTTGTATACACTTTTCGATAATCCAACGCAACATGGGACATGTGATAGGTTTGAGCATGACCAATGCGTAGTGGGAACGTCACTCTGATTCCGTTATGTGCCTCTCCGTCACACTAGTAATGTTGTTTTCAACCTTAGATGTGGAGGGATGCCCTCTTCGACCTTCATCCTCCACACTCTGCTTTCCTTCACTGAACATACAACACTAACGATCAGCCATTTGATGAAAAATGACCATTATCACACCATACATGGTCTGTAGACCTTCATGGATGTCCTAGCCTCATGTGTTTATTCATATTGGATGGCAACTTGCCCTTCTATTGGCTGCCACGTCAGTCTGCCATCGTGATTTGTACTAGAATAACCTGGGGCACACCTATCTATTGTTACTCTCTGTTCTTTGGTGTTCTGCGCATGCGTCATTCTTTTTATACTCACTCTTCTTCCGTCGTTTAACCAGCAACGGATGTGTTTCTTACGACGACTGTTTTTTTTTCGCTTCGCGTACCATCTTCTCTTTAACAAGTAATATTTAAAAAAATTAAGTCAATTCCCTCTTAGGCCAACAAAGAAAATTTATTTCAGTTAATTAAATTGAAAAATTAATTAATATTTGAAAACTACATTAACATCAAGTGTCATTCACTACAAGTTTTAAAAAAATGTATTTAAAGCCAAGAAAACTTCATTAGAAAAACCTACCGGCGCCATCTGTTGCAGCTAGTTCTGCGTCCGAAATAACGCAGAATAAATGTAAAATAAAAAATTTAATTTAATTAATGAATTAATATTTGAAAAAATTGCTTTACTACACGTTTTACCACTACAAGTTTTAAAAAGTGTATTTGATCTTTAGAGGATAAATAAAAATTATTTTATTAATGATTGAAAATTTGAACAATATATATATATCTATATATGTAGAGAGAGAGTGGAAACTAATAGTAGGAATTGAAAAAAATGACGACACTTACTTTCAGAAGATTCCTCATATGTACTTCAAACGGGGCAAAACAATATATATATATATTACCAAATAAATGAGATAATATTATTTTAAAACTAGAAAGTGCACATTTCCCCTGAGGAAATTCAGCTCGTATTTCTCAAATGTAATAAATTGTAAAGCTTATTGAAGGAAAATCATTAAAATAAAGTCAAAACATTATATTTTAATTAATTCAGAATAGCAATAACCACTAGATAGCATAATTAGCATTAATAGCATTAACCATATATGATATTAATAGAATTGTGCAAGCCATTACATGCGTGTGGTATTATAAAAAAGGTTCAGAGTATTATTTTTCTTTCTGATAGTAAATATATCCCCCCCCCTTCTTAATGTTTATTTAAACGAAAAATGCTGTAAAACAAAAAAGATGCTGAATTTTAAATTTAAAGGTAATTCAAATTGATTTCTTAAATGCAAGTGTGATGGTTGGTCTGTCCCAACCCTCAGTGTACGAGAGTTAGAGGAAGATTAGCCACAGTCAAAACAAACACAATTTATTTACAAGTCTCAACAACCTAACAAACTTGATCAACCCAATAATAAGAAAAGCACGTTAAACTAATTAAGGGAGCAAGAGCGATAATTAAATATTATCGAAGACGATATAAGTAAATTTAATTATAAATTTAATAACTTACTTTAGGAATGTCTTAGCCGCACACATTCCAATCATTGAAGATAAGTTCTAAGTTAAACTGCTTCAAGTCAACGCTAATCCGATTTAATTATCTAATTGACAAATCGTCATTCTTAAATGTTAAGTAGATAATCTACTGAGCACTTTCGTCTAACTTTCTATTACCTTACGATAATCCTCACTGCTATCATTTAGCTTCTAACCTATCTCTCCTCTCCAAACCCGAAAATTAATGCTTAAATACACGACATAGTTTACATACGCCTCGTCTTCTTCTTCGGGGGAAAGTTTTCAATTGAATAATATTTAAAGAAAGATTTCAACTTAATAATGAAGTAATAAATGGGTAATAATGCAAATTGGATTAGCATTTGTTCCAATACTAAACAAATTGTTTTACGCAATATATTACCCTTAAATATAAGGAATTTGTTAGTTGGTGATACTGACCAACATATCTCATCTAAGAGCTTTAATGATCCACAGTTACATATAAGTTTTAATTTCGAATTTGCTTTCACTTTCTTCATTTCTTTACGATAAATTTAAGCAGGAACTAATTAGCATTTGCAAAATTACATAAAGTCCTAAATTAATTAATTTGTTTCTCCTATTTCTTTCTCCTATTTTCTCCTATTTGTTTCTCTTATTTCTCTCTGCTTTCTTATCGCTTTCGCTGCTTAATAATTCGTCTTAGTTAGTTATTTTTATAAATCAAGCGATAAAGCTTAAGAAATATGAACCTTGAGGCAAATCATATTTAATAATGAATAAAACTAAGTGAAAATATAACAAATTATGAAACTTTCAATTACATTGAAATATTAAACTGTTTCTCTTTGTTCTTCTTTAGGGATAAGGCATAAATCTTTAAAAAAAATTTGAACCTCAAACCAAATCCCATTTAAAAGGGAATTACACTAAATGGAAATATAGTACATTAAGAAAATTTTAATTACCCTGAAATAATAAAGGGTTTCTTTGATTTTCAAGTGTGTTGCATAAATAATACGACATTATAACCGTTTAACTCTGATTAAATGAAGCCTGAACTACAACATGTACAGAGATGTTTAACCAGCCATTGGTGCGAATTAAAAAAAATATATTACTCATAACTGTTATTATTAAAAATACTTTTAAAACAGTGTCGTAAAATGAAGTATTTTTCCATTTTTACTGTGATCTAATGAATGATATTGAAAAATTAGTTAACTCTTTCTATAAAACAAATAGATCTCCTTTTATTTGTAAAGCAACGTCAATGTGCTTTATTATTATAAAATAAGCAATAATATTTGAAATGGAATCTATGTAATTGGAATAGTTATTTCATATTATTTCAAAGCAAATAGTTTACTATTTAGAATAATTCAAGCGTCAAATTGGTCTTTCGAATTCAATAGATGAAACATTTTACCTTATTAAAAATCATTTAATTCAATTAAGAAACTTTAAAAATTTATAATAACACCTACGATGTTTCATTTAACCGCTTACATTCAATTTTATACTTTTGTAAAAATATTCTCAGGTGTTGCAAGACAAAATAAAAACTAATGGTAAATGTAAGAGAGATAACGACACTGGATTTGACTTACAGAAATGCCATGACTTTTGTCATTGAAATACGATTTTAATTTTTTTAAATGAATAAGATAAATGAATATTATAACTTCAAATAATTTTTTGTCAGAGAATTGGTTCACATCCTCGTGGTAAAAGTTTGAGTCGTATTATAGAGTCGAGTTCTGACTCCACTAAAAAAAATTTGTCATGGAAGGAAGAACTATTGAGAATTAAATTTAAATGAACCATTAATTTCTCATGTGCTGTGAAGTGAAAATCAGAAGAGTTGGGTTTTATTTCAGATGTTCATGGCTTGAAATTACGAATTGTTTGCTAGTATTTCGTTGTTTTGCGCTAGTATAGGTTCAATTCAAAGAAATCAAAAAATGGTCCTTTTTCTCTCTCACTCTCAAAAGAAAAAAACTCTCTGATAGTAAAGCTTTATTTTATTGAAGGAAAAAAATTGGATCGTTTTATACCCTTTTAAAAGCAATAGAAATGTAACGGTAATGACTTTTACAATCACTTAGGTTGAAATAAGCAACAATAAACGGATTGCAAATAAATAAATAAAAACAGATAAAATGTTTCTTCTTCTAATATTTCTTGTATTTTGGGAGAAATTATAAGTTTGTGCGCACATTTTTGGACAACTCAAAAACGAAAGGCTTGTGAAAATAAATAGGTTCGTAAAGATGCGTAATCCTGCTCTAATGCAAGTAAAATTGTAAAGATCATACCTTCATTTTAATATTTAACCCCTTGACTGGGGTTTGCTCGTACGCTGTATGGGCACTGATATTTTCTTCTTTCTATCTTTGATTTGCACGCATTTTTCGTTCTTATGGTAAGATTGTGTTTTAAGATGGTTTTTACAAGAGGCAGTTTGTCCTAAGTACTGCATCCGGGATTTGCGGTGAAGGCGGAAATTTTTCATTGAAGGCAGAAAAAAATTTAGGTTCTTGGAGATATTCGATAAGGAACACTGATTGGCAAGGCAATGTGCAATTTGTTGCTTGAGAAGAAATTAAAATGTAAAGATAATCCAAAAAATCCTATATTATCTCTGTCCTCATTGCAATGCAAGACTTAGTATTACACCATGCTTCAAATTGTGTGTGTGTGTATATAGGCACTTACACTTAACGTCGGCAACCGTTTGAAAAAGGGATACGAAAGTGAATTTTTTTAAAGTATGGGAGAAATTATTTTAAGGTATATGAAACATTCTTCATGGCATGCAGAGTGTACTTATAAAAACCAAACATTTAAGGGTTTTTATGTTCCACAATTATAAAATGAAAAATTTTGTGAAAACTTTAAAATTGAAAATTAAAATAAAATTTTTCCATTTTCCCATTCTGTTAAGTATTATGCTTAGTTATATGCAATAAAAAAGGTTCCTTTTTTGGAACATGTTTTGGGGGGAGGGGAGAAATGACTGCTTAAAGGATTAATTATGAAAATTAATTTTTATATTTCTACTATGATTGAGAAGTGTCTCTTTCAACCCAAAAACCTTTAATACATTAAAATCCTAAATTAAAGTATAAAAAAAGGGTATGAAGTGTCTCTATTTAGTAAAATAGGAAACAGCTTTCATAACCATATGCCTCATAGAATTTTAAAAATTATCATGAATTAATTTTTTTCTTGTATGTTCTATACATAATTATAGCTTAATTATAAAATAAGTGCTTTAGTTGCACTTGTATTTAAATAAGTAGATACGTATGTACATACATATATGCATTCTTTCTTACATTTTAAAAATATTTTATTTGACGTTTTTAGCTTCTGTTTTTTTTACTAACAATTTTTGTTTTCCACTTTGACATTAGTTTGAGATCTTGTCTAGAAAACTCATTTCTTATGTGTTTCAACTAATATAAACATTACAATTTTTGAAAATTGAACTCAATATACTTTGATTTGTGGGCAAAATTCAATAAAAAGGATAAGAAATATATATATATTAAATTCTCCAAATACAGTAATAATTCCCACATAAAAACAAAACAAAAAAACATAAAATCTGACAAATTAAACTATTAAAGGAAAACGAAATACTTGAAAATGGTGGTGTAGCTTAAAATCAATTTTCTTACCAATTTCGTTGATAAAATAACCAATATCCCTGAATCTAAAAGCTAGTATGCAGATACCAAAAAAGAATTGAAACGCAACAATTCAATTTGTAATATATTTGTAAATGATCTCAAAGGCCTGATAGTTGTTTAACTAACAAATAATTTGTTAATGTACTTTTGATTATTTTTAAAATATATGTGTTGGACACAAAGAAATAAAAATATAGTATTACGAGTTCCTGTGGTATTGTTGTGACTTTAAGGATGTGAACTCGAAATGTAATTATTTGCAATCATTACTATTTTTAACATCTTATTTTAAGCAAACAACAACACAGTTCTGAAAATTTGAAATTTGTGTGACTATAATATGTTAATAGTTGAGATGAAGTAGTTCTACTCCCAATGCCATAAAACCAAGTAGAACTTGATTTGATTGTATATATTTCTGAATTCATTTTACATTTTTATGTATTATAATTCACTTAGAAAAAGTCGAATAAAAAAGTTTTAAAATTCGTTTCCGTCAATGCATTTTACATTGAATCCTATCTGAACACCTTATCAAAAATATTCTTTAAAATTATAAATCCAGACTTTCATATTTACCGAAAATTTGTAAATCTATCCCAGAATTTAGTAAATATTTATATACAAAATTTTAATTAACAGGGCTTAGAAGTTTTAAATATAAATAGGAATTTCATTTTTGGCATCAGGTGAGAATTTTCTTGCCGATCACTAAAAGAAATCAACAACTCATCGAAAAAAAATTATTACATAAAATATAAAATTAAGGTGTTTTTTTCAGAAAATCTTCTCTTAAAACGTCTAATGACTTCTAACGTAATTTTTTGTGATTTTTTCTCACGGTATTAATATATATATATATATATATATAGTAACATAAAATGAAAAAATACATGGCATAATAAAATTGATAATACAAAATTATATCACTAACAAAGCTAGAAGATTTAAACCAGATTTCAAGAAACACAACTTTAAAAAATGATGGAGAAGTCTATTGTACAAGAATTAACTAAGCGTTTTTTTACATGAAACAGAATTAGAACTTTAAAATGTAAGAAACCACAAGAGGCATTGGACTAAAATGACCTATTATGATTTCTAAAGCTGTTGCTGAATTAGGACCAGCAAAATTAGGGTTAAATATATTTTATGGATCCAACCTTCCCCGTTCAGCAGAAATTTTTGACATAATAGGAAAACTTAACCATATTGAAAAGTTAGGCCTAAAACCAACCACGTGTAATTTGCAACCAACAGAAAAATAAAACAAAAATAATAAAAAATAATAGAAAATATGAAAGGAAATGAATCTTAACAAATTACAAATAAAAATAATTTTGAAAAGGAATAATAAAGCAAAAACTTACATGAAAAAATGCAATCAACAGGAGAGCGGAAAAAAGATCTGTACGTACAAGAGCAACCACGCTAAATGACCATTAAAAATGAAGTGTTAAATTGGTAAAACCAGAAACAAAAATTAGTGGCGCCACCTGGATAGTTTTTTTGTAATTAAACAAAGCAAACAAAAACAAATTGAAAATAATAAAAAACAGAAGGAGAAAAAACAAAGAATAATACTTAAACATTAAAAAGGAGAATTAGAGAGATAACTTAGAAATATATTTAAAAATGAATTTACTTGGATAATTGTATTCCAAGCAATTATTGCAGAATAGCTTAAAATTATTTTGCTTAACATCATTATCTGTGACTAAATCGTTGTTTCTTTTTATAAAATTTAAGATAATATTTCTAAAAATAGATAGATGTAGGTTACTTCCCCAAAAAGGCATTTTAATAATGTTAAAATCAAAAGAGTCTCTTTTATCAAAAATATTACTAATTAGTATATTATTCTTAACAATTAATTGTAGGTCTAAAAAGTTTGCAGAGTCATTATTATAATAAGTTTTTAATAATTTGAGATATTGGGGATAATATTTAAAACTAGGAACATAATTTACTATATTACTAAAGATGATTAAGGCATCTATGTATCTAAAAAATTAACAAGAATCGAAACTAATGCTATCATATTCATAAAAGTGCAGATAAATATTGGCTAAACAGTTACTAGCAGGCCCTCCTTGTGGAAGACCTTTAATTTGCTGATAATAAGAGTTATTGTGAAAAATATAATTTTCATATAGTACTGGATGAATAATAGAAAGATATTTATCATACTTAATTAGTTTATTCAAAGAATATTTGTTATAGGCTATTTTGAGAATTTTAACCATGTCCCCAATATATATATATATATATGTTTGAATATCATAAGAAGAAATTTAAAATTATAAAATAATGTTTAAGTTTAAAGAAAACTTTCGTGCTCAAAAACAAAATTTTATAATCAAATATTTTAACTTAAAATTTCTTAAAATCGTTTTATATGTCTGAAAATATTTCCACTTATTTCAGATCTTTATTAAAATGGAATATTATTCTCATATAAAAAATAAAAGAATTACCAAAAAAATTGGTTTTCTTTAAATAAGATTAAACCTTAAAAGATTAATCAAAGTATTTTATTCAAAGAGAAATTTTAAACACGGTATAGTAATCCTCATAGTAACGTTTTGAGTTTCTGTAGAAGCATAGTAATTATTTTCAAAAAATTTCTGAAAGTCATTAATTCAAGTCATTTTTAAAATAAATCAGAACTCTTTAACTAAAGATGGATTAAAATATAAAAAAAATTGCTATTAAAAACAGACAAATCTAAATATATTCACCACTCCCATATATCCTGCAGAATATAAGCTTTAAAAATTCTATTAATAGAAATCAACCCTTGAAAAAACATTTTTTCAATAAGTTCACATACGAAATTTAAATTTAAAAAGCGATAAAAGCTCTTATTACTAATGAATTTGCTATGAAATATTATACAGCGTATTTGTTCTATGAAATATTATATAGTAGAATATATATATATATAAATATATATTCGTTAAATAAACTACTTTAAAAAAACATTTTACTGAAAGTAACAGACTCGGCCCTTTTTCATTATGTTTCAAGAAGTAATTTCTTGAAATAAATGCAGAAACATATTTTCTCAAATTATTTTTTTTTGACTAGACAAAAATATATTTAATCGGATATAGACAAGCAATAACAACAAGAAGAAGAACACATAAAGTGTTTTATTTTTAATCAATGAAAGAAAAATCTAGAAGAAAATTTATATTTTATTCCTTCCAAAAATTTAAAAGGTAGGAATTAGTTTTTAATTTAAATACATTAGTCGATGCTTAAAGTTTTAATGCAGAATAAATTAAGAGGAAAATGTTATATTCATCAAATGTGAAATAGGTAATACTTTTCTTTTAATTCCTTTTAATTAAAAATAATTTTTGATTTATTTAATATAATTTGAACTCAAGTACCTTCTTCATTTTTGAAACACTATTTGTTTGGCATGTGTAATAAAATCGTTGTACTTTTTTTCTTCTCATATTGTGAGTTAACAATGAAAAGTAAATTGAAGACTTGTTTTATGTTATATTGCCTGTATTTGAAGTTGCATTTACACTACAAAGAAAAATCCAGCAGTAAATAATTTTGTAGCTCTGGGACAATTACATTATTGACAATAAATAAGGAAAAAGAGTTATTTTTCGGAATAAATACATTTTGACCCAAGAAATGAACTTATTACAAGTTTTGTTGAGGAATTATGAAAATTTCTTTCGCAAAAGTATATAGATATTACGTCATAGGAAAAAGAAAGGAAAAAAGTGCTTCTAGAGAGTAATAATTGTAAATATTTGTGAAAAGTTCTTATTTTTGTGAACATAAAGTTATATACTTTGTGTTCACAAAAATACTTAAAGTTCCTTTGTTTAGAATGTGACACCTTCAGACACTGATGCTCATTTGATACTTATTCTGAACTGTCTTCGTTAATTTTGTCCATTTCATCCCTATAAACTATCTTGAGCTCTTGTATGATTCTACGAAAAGGACTTTTTATCACCCTTTTATAAGCTTCCCTTGTATGCAACGGAATCTTTGAACTCAATTTTTACCCACGTTAAAAGGTCAGATTAATTCGAAATTTTGCTGTCTTGTCCAAGACCGTTAACAGTATAATAATTTAATAATTTTGTGCCGTTATCCCGATCAGGATCTCCAGGACTAACGATTTCCCATTTTCTGATCGAATCCCGCATCTGGCGACGAATTCTTTATCCCATTTCCAGATTTGGTGACTAAAAGATTAAGTTATTACTTAGTTCTATTAACTATAAAAGGGTGTTTTATAGCTTTTTGAACTATAATTTATTATTTTGAGCAACACGTCTATCATTTTTGGTGTGCATTATGGCATTTAAGAACAGAAAATTTTGATCATATATCAAACGCAAGGTATCCAACTACCCAAAAATCGCAAATTTTTTCAAAAATTTACATTTTTTTTATGATTTTATTTTATAGCGTCTTATGAGCATTGTAAAAATACCAAGGTATTTTATTTTTCGTTCACTAGAACAAAATTCACAAGTGTTTTAGTGAAAGCAGATTCCATAACTTTAAACACGATATCAAACTTTAAAATGTGTTTTACTAGAAATGTATTTTTTTTTTTCGAAAAACTTAAGCCGGGGCAGCGATTGCTCAAAAATTTTGAAAATAATTAATTGAAATTTTTTGTTTATGTTCTGTATAATATATGTAGTAGAAGTGCCTTAGCCTTCAGATTTACCAATCCCTGTTTTATTAAAAAGCTAACAGTCCCTTATGTGAATATAATCCCTGTTTCTTTTAATCAATTTCATATAACTAAGATAAAGTGCTCTAGTTTTTGTAAAACTTAAAATATCTCTTATCCTAAAGATCATTTCAAAAATGAATACCAAAGTAACACATCAAAATTGAAGAATTGAGAATTTGTTCATAAACTTTTTCTACAGAGTGGGCCCCGTTTATGTTACTTTTTATAAATTTTTATTAATTTTTTCCCAATTTAGTAATAATAATTTACCTTTCTCTCCTTAATTTTAGCAATTTTTTTCAGAAAATGTACTAAATAATTCTAAAAACTAAAAAAAATTCATATATTTCCATTTTTTTTTTAAAAATTAACCTTAATATATCTTTTAAACCTTAATATCTTTACTTTCCAGTGTCTTGGACATGTCCACTGTACTGTATGTACGTATATTCTCCTTGATGAATAGAGAGTCTTAACTGTTACATCCAGGAAAAACACGAGCATAGGCAAGAAAAATTTTGTTTAATGTACTAATGGTTTTTTTTTTACTATGTACCAATGTCAAAGATATAAAATAATGGGGGAGGGGGTTGACTATGCATAATGCCTGCCGATTATTCCTTGACCATAATAAAAAAACTTCATGAACATTCTGATGATAGTAGTAATGAGTTCACTTTACTTCCAAAAATAGCTGGTGTCCTTAATCATTCTAAATGTTGAGTCAGGATTCATCAGTCTAAAAATTACTTCGAACCTCGTTTGCTCAGGCTTAATGAATATGACTATTACACCAAAATATTTTAATGATGACAACATGATAGTACTGGAGTAGATTTAACAAATTTCAGTATATTCAAGCCTACAACATAGTTCTGATGTGATTTAATTGATAAATGGACATGGCAAATAAATTAGTGTTGATAGCGTTTACAAGATTTGCAGCATTTTGATCAGGAATTGAGGATGCTATAAACTAATCATATAATAAATATGCAAATTATTACATAACAAACACTCATGTAGCTGACGTATAATCAATATATGTATATTAAAAATATAGATCTGTGTCTCAAATTTATAAACTCAAATAACCAAATATGCAATCCATACTCTTATTTTTATAAATAATAAAAACTTAAAAACATTTTCTCTATAAAATACATACATGCACATAAGATAGACAAATAAATAAATATAGGGTTATTTAGATATATTAGATCAGACGTCTGCAACCTATAGCAAGCATACAAAATTTGGCACACGGTACAATTCTAAATATCACTCTACACCACTCAAAAAATTTGTCCGTTTTTTAGTGGATGAAAAATGATTATTTTAAAATGGAGCTTATTAACTAACATTCTTCACCATTCTGTACAGAAAAATTTACAGAATTCTGATAAAAACCTAGAAGGAAATTCTAACAATAAATTGAGTGTTGTTTTAAATTGCTGAATGTTTTTTCTGGAGGGATTTAATTGTTTGATGAAAATTGCACGTACTTTGCTTTCCCTTTTGGTTCTACATATCTACATGTGAACAAATCTTTTCTCATATAAAAAACATTTTAAGCCAACAAAGAAGTTGTTTTATACCCGAACTTTCAGAATCGTGTCAAATGGAAAGTCACAAATTATACTCCTGATATTTTGTAATGAAGCAGAGATATACAGGGACAAGGTTCGTCTAAAAATATTTATTTTTTATTTAACTATACTGAAGGAATATTTATATTTTATTTTAATCCTTATTTTGTATAAATATGTTTACATAAAAGAGACATAATATATTTACAGTTATATTTTTTTATTCATGTTGAAGAAATATTTATATTTTATGTTGTTTATTTGTGCTCATAAATATCTTTAAATGATGCATAATTAATATTAAATAAAACTCTTAATCTCTATTCTAGAACTCTATTCCGTAACTCTGCATGCATTTCCGTGGGAGTCGAATTGTTTCAAATATATTCTGCTGTGCGACACCCTGAATAGTATTGGTAGATTGGTTTGGTACACCACAGCTACATGATTTCCGACCCTTGTATGATATATAGATGCAGATATAATAACCTAATGTCACAGATTGCCGTAATAGAACATAAAATGTATAATGTTTGTATACATGAATTGCAAAACTAATCGTCATAGACACCTATTAGTATTAAGGAGAAATATATTTTGAAAAGATCATTTTTGCTGGGAAATATTTAAGTGCTCTTAGTAAATATAATTACGCTCTCTATGATTGCAAGGATAAGAAAATGCTCAAAATACACAGATATTTTTTTCATTACAAGCTTTTTAAATAATGTTTTCCGAGGAGAAAATAATCTCATTTTTAACTTTTCTTTTAAAAAGTACTAAAACATGAAAAGTCAAATAAGACAAATGTTGCTGATTTTCAAAATTTGAATTGTATATATTTGACTATCTTTCATGTAAAATATAAACTGTAAAATTGTACACGATTGATTTGATTGCAAAAATTTAATAACACTTTTCTTATTAAGGAAAATTTGTAAATAATAAATAGCTTTGATCGCAAGCAATAAACACATGAATTAGTATACATTTGCGTAACTATACATATTACCTTTCATTCTTTATTGTAATTTATTGAATAAAATATAGACATTTAAGTAAATAAAAATACTTACCTAAAGTTTCTCCCCACCCCGTAACATGGCATATAGTACCTTGGGTGAGTTTTATTTGCCAAGGTGGTAAACAGATCGGTCTAACATGAGATGTCATTGATACTGGGGCGTTTAATCGTATGAGTGCTATATCATTTTCTTTCTGGTTCAATAACAGCTGTTTTAAAGGAGAAAAAACAATTTAAAATTTTGAGCATTGAAAAAAGTAGTCAAATGTAATTTTAAAGGTTGAATTTTAAAAGAAATAATTCCTTTTATCTGAAGCTAAACACTTCTGTTTTCTATCACTCGATACATAAAACACAAGACTCAAAATCATTTAAAATAATTCTGTCGAAGCCGAATTATTGCCTGAATATAAATGAAATTTTTCTTTTTGACAAATGTAATAAAAATAGTAGGCTGTGTCAAAGGGATTTTTAGGCTTTTAACTCCTTACCAGAAATTACTGGAATTAGAACTTACTAATATCATCTAACTTCCTAATATAAATAACAGCTTCTAGCTTCATTTCAAACCAGATATTATTTCATAATTATGAGATATATTCTAAAGATTTATCTTTATTACATATTAATCAACCAGCATTGCATTTTTCTAGCGATTATCTAATTCTAAAACAGAAAAAGTGTATGTATTTATTTTGCGTTAAATTGTCTATTATTCTGATTCTATGGACATGCTCCTGAAAATCTTAATCATCGTTTATCGTATTTGTAGTAATACAGAATAAAATAAAACTCGCAAAAATAATATTTGTATTCAGTGAAATTGTGCGAATATTTACCCAATCTGTTTTCAAAGTATTAATACGTTTACCAACAATATTGATCCTTAAATCGATTTTAATATATTTCCCCGTTAAAGATCACTAGCATCATAAGTAGTGTAACGTCGTTTTTTTAAGGTTTTGTCTTTAATGCACTCACCCACAAATAAAAATAAATAAATACCTTAATGAATTCAAAAAAAATTGAAATTTATTTTGCTCAAATTAATAGCAATACCATTCTTTTGATAAGGGTCTCAATGATTCCTTGCTACTGAAAATTCTATGAATTCCAAAATGATTCTTGAAAACAAATTTTGCAAGACAGATTACCTGCTTGCAAAAAAAACCTTCGATACAATTTATTTTTCCGTATTTGGTGGATCAATTGCTCAGAGCTTGCTTGTCAACATGTAGTCATTTTTATTATCTATTTAGGGAATAAAATATTGGCATTCTTTAATATTTCTACCGTCTCGAACATGATTTTTCATAAAATATACTATTCTAGGACTTTTAATGCTTTTTCCTCGTGTTTTTTTTTCTCTCATCTCAAGTTACATTTTGATGTTACTGACTACATTCGGAGCCATAATTTTGAAAAAGCATATAAATGAATAATTATTTTTGATATTTAGTTCCCCTTGAATTAAAATATACGTATAATATTTTAAGAATATTATAACAACTAATATAATTATTTAAGGGGCACATGAATTTTTGAAAAATTATCGATTTTGACTTTTTTATATTTTTGAAAATTTCAAACATTTTTGCTTAAATGATATTATGATATATGTAAATACAATAATTAGAAGTAATTTTATTTATTTCTTAAAAGAAAGCCACTTTCCTTGACGCGTGACAGGTGCTCCTCAAGGAGCACCTGTCTTTCATCGTGCTTAATTTTTCGATGACCGCGCTATTTGTTTTGTCTACAATTAGTATAACCTTTTTTTTACACATAAATAAAACGTTTTTTCTTTGAAGAAAGGAAAAGATGACTCAACACAGTTATTTTTTTTTCGTTTGGTTTGTTGTTAAATGAGATTATTCTTGCTTGAACTTGCTTATTGTGAATTCTAATTTATTTATTCAGATTATTTTTTCTGTTTAATCTACATTTTGCATTAAATTATTTATTAGTATTTTATTAACGACAAAAATTATGCGGAGATCTAAAAAATATTTAGAAAACTCAAAAATGTCGCCGTTAAAAAATGAATGCTCAAAATGCTCCAGCTATCACATTAGACAGCACAGAAACTGTTATTCAAAGTAATTCAAAACGAAAATTTATTTCAAACAACAGTTTATATGAAGATATGGAAGGAAGTAATGAAAAAAATGTTTTAATAGAATTTAATTTATTGAATAAAGCTTTATTGAACTTTGCTGTTTGTAAAAACTGTGGCCATTCCATCTCATTGGAGGCTTCTAAAAGAGTTGGAATTGTGTATTACATGGAACTTTGTTGTAGTTTTTGTGCAAAAAAACATGGTTTCCATACGTCAACTAAATTAAAGAATAAAAATAAACTTTTCCACTCAAATATCAGATTGGTATTTGCTTTCAGATCTATTGGAAGAGGTCGTTCAGCTGCAGAAACATTCTGTGGACTTATCAACTTGCCATCTCTACCTGAAAAATTCCGTACTTATACAGAATTGTTGTTTGACTCTTCTAAATTTACCTGTGAAAAATCAATGAGAAATTCTGTTGAGGAGGCAGCACGAATAGAAGGTAGTCGTGACATTGGTGTTGCCTTAGATGTTTCATGGCAGAAAAGAGGATACCAGTCCCTCAATGGTGTTGTTACAGCTACGAGTGTCGATACTGGAAAGTTATTGACTTTGAAGTGTGTTCGAAATATTGTCGGTGCAAAACTGCATTTCATTCTGTTCATGAACCATCATGTATTGTCAACTATAGTGGAACAAGTGGAGGCATGGAAGTGAAAGGTGTAACGGCGATATTTGAAAGATCCGAAGCTCATTATGGCATTCGTTACACAAAATATTTGGGCGATGGAGATTCAAGAGGTTTTTCCTCAATTTTCTCAAAATGTAATATTTTTCCTTTTATGTACCTTTTTCCCAGAAACTAGTTAATGTAGGGTCCTCAAATTTTCAGTTAGTATATTTTCAACATGTGTACACATTTACATGGAGGGGATAAGATATATCTAGCAAACCTTTTTAGCTAACGTCTTTTTAAACTAAATTTTAGGGAGGGGATTGGACATTTTTTTAAAAACTCATAATTATTTAATTTTTAGTAAAAAGACAAAACCCTCTATTAAAGTCTTATTAAAAGTACATATAACCTACTGTAAAAATTGCATCTATGAGAAGTAACTAGTTTCTGAGAAAAAGGTACATAAACTTACGTAATTTAACATGGGCTCCTGGGCAAAAAAAAGAAGAAAAAATGTCCTTTTTTCAAAACATTTTCCTTTTATGAAATTCATTCTTTTATAAAAAACATTTTCCTTTTATTAATAATCTATAATAATAATATTTTTCTGAAATATGCCACAGACCTTTCTCTACAGAACCTGAACAACGATTTTTGAAATATTCCCATTTTTTCCAGTATTACCATCAATTGAAATAATAACCGGTATTTTTTATAAAAATTTATCTACTTTGATATTTTAAAATATGAATGAATTCACTTTTAAATTATATATTTCAAAAACCCAAGTTTAGATAAAGTACAGATCTCTTAGTTATATATGTTGTTAAAATATTATTTTTATCGAAGTATTTTCCATAAAAGGATAATGTTTTGAAAATAAGTAATTTTTTTCATTTTTTGCCAAAAAATTGCATGTAAATATTTTTTTATTGTAATAACATTCTTAAAGCAATTTTATATGTATATTTTAATTCAAGTGACACTAAATATCAAAAAAAAAATTCATTTATACACTTTTGTAAAATTACTTTCTAGCGCGTAGTCAGATACCTTAAATAAAAAATAAACTATCTGAACTCTAAAATAACCTCGAAAGGAATTATTTCTATAACACCTCAGCATAATCACTTAGTAGTTTTCTCGCTCCTGAATTACTTGTATAATCCTCTTAACTGAAATACTAATTACTCTTTACTAATTTTGTTTTTCTTGCTGTTACTCACCAATTATCCCAAAGTTGTTCTTTTATTTTTCTCGCCATTACTCGCTTATTTTTCTCGCATTGTTTTGGTTTCTTCTGCGTAGTGATTTTTCTTTATACATTTTGCTTTCGATCAAAGCCATTTATATTTCTCTTTATACTTCTAGTTACTTAGATAACTATTATTAATCTGTATATTTTTCTTGTCTTCACTACAAATACTTTTTTTGCTAAGCTATTACTGGAATTATATAATTCCCACTGTATTTTTTATAAATAAATGCATCTGAAAAAAGTAATAAAATAATTGAAAATACTAGTAAAAAGTTAAAAGTTGACAACGGACCATGAGATTAAGATCGAAAAAATATTTAATCATGAAAATATCATTTGTTAGTTTTTGGTTTATTGAAACAAAAGAAAAACAATGATACTGTTTTTCTGAATTTAATTCATGGGACAACAAAAGAAACTAACCCTATTTACGCAACTGTGTCCTTTTGATACATCAATTCCGTTTCATCACTCGACTCGATAGAATCAATAAAAGAACTTAGGATAAGAAGAAATAGAATCGTTATGTGGAAATGCAATGGACGTCCTCGGTTTATAGAATAACTTAGCTTTCAGAAATCCGATTATCGAAATTCTTTCGTATTTGACTTTTAATGTAGAATTTAGACCAGATTATTTTGCAGACTGTCGCATGCTGTGGATGGAAAATAGAACCCTAAAATCTGAAATCAATTTATATTGTGCAATCGAACTTTCAGTCTAGAATTTTGATTGCAGTTGCCGACTGGTTGTTACTGGTGAACTGTATTATTTTTGTCAATTTATGTGTTCGAGACAGAGAGCCAGTAAGACCCGTCATGCAGAGGGGCTTATGTTCATTAAATTTGTTCAGTTTGGCGTGATGTGTAAGTTTGGAGAGTGTGTAACCAGCTCAGCTGTCTCCTCTTCACTTACCATGATTAAAAACTACAAGATCCGTCACCAATAGCATTCATGTTACTTTTATATAAATGTGACACTAACAAACATTCAATCAGTCAATTAATCTAGAACAGAGGTCGGCAACCTATAGCACGCGGTACAATTATCAGTGGCACTCTGCACTACTCTACAAATTTGTCAACTTTTGAGGGGATGGAAATTGATTTGAAATGTACTTTATTTAATAAACAGCTTCGGAATTATGAACATTCACGAAATTTGAAAACAATCTGAAAGATAGCTCTAATGTTCTCAGCTATTCTGTAAATTATTGAATGTCATTTCAGGATAAATTTAATTGTTTGAAGAGAGAAAATTGCATGTACTCTGCTTTCCGCTTTTGGTTCTACATATCTAAGTAAAAAATCTTTCTGCATATGAAAAATATTTCGAGTCCGCAAAGAAGTTGTTTAACAACTGATTGCTCAAAATCGTGTGCAAGCACTAGGTTCCCATTAAAATGTTCAATTATCTTTTTACTTTATAATGAAGAGAAATGCTTATATTTTATCTTGCCTATTTTTTATATTAATAAATATGTTTATATAAAAATACATAATACATGTACAATTTATTTTTTTTACTTTTGCCTAAGAAATAGTTATGTTTTATGTTGTTTACCTTTATGTTAAGAAATATCTTTAAATGATTCAAAACTAATATATAATAAAACTGTAAATCTGTTTTATTGATATCTATTCTCTAACTCTGTATGCATTATCGTGGGCATTGAATTGCTTCAAAAATGTCCTGTTGTGTGGCACGCTGAAACATATTGGTAGATTGACTTGGCACGCCACAGCTAAAAGGTTGCCTACCCCTGATCTACAATGTATAGCTTTCCTGTAATTTTCTACAATGTGTGTTCGAGGTAGCAAAAACTAGAGAGATTAAAATTAGAGGATAATAAGAAAATGTGGGAAATAATTGAATTATACTAAGAATGAGTAGGTAGAACTACATTAAATTGATATGTCACTACAGGAAAAAAAGAATTGTGATTTGGTTTTATATTAGCTTCAAACCTTAAACCAACAATGAACCTCCTAATTTTAAGACTCGGTTATCTGTGATAAGAAGGACACCTAAGATGGAGAGAACCCCACTTTCCAAACTTCCGAGCCACCCCAAGGAAAGACTCTGAGTCACAACAGATTTACGTGCATCAACCTTTCTACACGGCGAGTGGCAACAGGACTAGAACTCCTCAGTCAAAGGTTCGTCACCATGGCCTTTCAGCTACCTGGTCCACATTAAAGTCTTGAAGAAATGGAATGTAAATAGCAGAATTAGCATTGAAATGCTCTTAATAAAAAAAACACTATGTAGATGCTGCATTGTGGGCAATACTTTGAATCTCCAGATATTCAGTCACTGGAAATCATTTACAGGACGCAAATCATTTGCATAATCTGTTTTGAGGATGTGTACACGCAATTTCATCCCATTCGGTTAATTCTATCTTGGTGCGTCACTTTTTATGTTATAGGGTATGAAGGGTAAGAACTTGGTACCTTCTGATCTATAAGCACGTAACATACCACTGAAACAAAATGATCACTTCAGTCCGGAGGCTGTTACTGGTTTATATAGATACCACCACCATACACTCCCTACCAGTAAGTCGGTGGATAGACGAACAAACGATATCGTTGTTATGGCGAGCGTGTGAGTTGTTGCTATGCATCACTTGGGTCTGACAGCTTGTTTCTACTGCGTCATGTGAGTCTGACGGCTTGCTTTGCTGCGTCATGTTGGTCTGACGGTTTTTGATTGATCTTGCGGTGGGTAGATGGCCCCACGACAGCTGCGCGAAGGTTGCGTTTTTCTTTGTTCAGCGTCAAGGCCACCAATGAAGGATAAGAACTTGGTACCTTCTGATCTGTAAGCACGTAACATACACCGCTGGACCAAAATGGCCTCTTCAGTCCGGAGGCTGTTACTGGCTTATATATAGATACCCCCTCCACAGGTATATAAACTCCCCCAATATCTTATTAATATTACATTTCTTGCAAACCATATCAATAAGTAGTTGGAGGTGTGAATATTTTATTAATAACCAATATTTTGGTGTTACGGACGAACAACACAGATTTTATTGTAGAAACATTGTTGAAAATTTTTGCACATCCCTGAACAAAGTATAAAAATAGCTTGGTATAAGCTATTAATTTTAAAAAAGATCAATTCAATGTCTTTGGTCGCAGGAATAAAATTCTCCATTAATTTCATTTTACGGAAATGAGAATATGGCTTTTTTACAGAATTTTATAAAAAAAAAGACAGAATATTCTGCTTAAAATTTACGAAAATTTCAAAGCAATCTATATATATAAAGGAGAAAAGCGACTCACTCACTGACTGACTGACTGATCACGAAATCTCTGGAACTATTCAACCTATAGACTTGAAATTTGGTAGACGTGTTCCTTTGATGGAGTAGACATCAGCTAAGAAAGGATTTTCCGAAATTCGAAACGCAAGGGGCGTTACGGGGGGTTAAGGGCTTTAATAATAATTGTTTCCATGTTTAAACTACTTGATGTACAATCTTGAAATTGGGTAAGCGGATTCCTTTCAGAGAGTAGAGATACGCTACAAAGTGAGTTTGCTGAAAATCGACCCCCAAGTGGCGTTGCAGCGGCTTAGGGAGCGTTATAGATAATTATTTCCATTTTTAAACTATTTGACGCATTGTCTTTAAATTTGATATATAGATTCCTTTCGTAGAATAATGATCAGTTACAAAACGGGTTTTGTGAAAACAGACTTCTAAGTGGCGTTGCGGGGGATTAAGGGGCGTAATAGATAAATATATCCGTTTTTAAACTACTTCACCTACCTGCTTGAAAATTGGTAGGTAAGTTTCTTTCTTGGAGTAAATATCCGCAACAAAATGGGTTTTGGGAAAATTGACCCCCAAGGGGTGTTGCTGGGGTGGGGGGTTTAAGGGGCGTTATAAATTCCTATTTTTAAGTTATTAGACGTACAGTCTTGAAACTTAGTAAGCAGATTCCTCTCATAGGGTAGAGATACGCTAAAAATGGGTATTTCGTGAAAATTGCCCTCAAGTGGCGTTGAGGGGACTTAAGGGGCGTTATAGATAATTATTTCCATTTTTAAACTATTAGACGCACAGTCTTTATATTTGATAAAGAGATTTCTTTCATAGAGTAGAGATCAGCTATAAGAAGGTTTTGTGAAAACAGATCTCTAAGTGGCGTTGCAGGGGAATAAGTGGCGTAAGAGATAAATATTTTCGTTTGTAAACTATTTGACCTATCTGCTTGAAAATTGGTAGGAATGTTTCTTTCATGGAATAAATATCCGCTACAAAACGGGTTTGGAGAAAATTGACCCCCAAGGGATGTTGCGGGGGGTTAAGGGCAGATATAAATAATTACTTCTTTTTTTAAACTATTAGACTCACAGTCTTGAAATTTGGTTAGCAGATTCCTCTCATAGGATAGAAATACACTGCAAAATGTGTTTTGTGAAAAAGACCCCTAGGTGGTGTTGCGGGGGTTCAAGGGGCGTTATTGAAAATTTTTTTTGCATTTTTAATTAATTAGACGCACAGTCTTCAAATTTTGCTAAGCAGATTCCTTTCATAGAGTGCAATTCCCCTACAAAATGGGTTTTGTGAAAACAGACCCAGAAGTGGCGTTGCGGGGGCTCAAGTGGCGTTATAGACAATTATCCCTATTTTTAAACTGTTAGACGTACAGTCTTGAAATTTGATAAGCAGAATCCTTTCGTAAAGTAGAGAACCACTACAAAATGGGTTTCGCGAATATCAACTACCAAGTTTAATTTCGGGAGATTAAGCGGCGTAATCGATAAATATTTCCATTTTTAAACTACTTGATCATCCTGCTTGAAAATTGGTAGGCATGTTCCTTTCATGAAATAGAGTTCCTCTAACAAAGAGTAAAATAAAATTAACCCCCAAAGATGTTTGCGGGCGGTCAAGAGGGGTTACAGAAAAAAATTCCTGTTTTTAATTGTTAGACCCATATACTTGAAATTTGTTAAGCATGTTTCTTTTGATGAATAGGGATCCACTAAGAATAAATTTTAAGAAAATCAAGTTCTGGGGGTTGCAGGGGGTTACTGGGACGTATTGACAAAAAAAATTACTTTTTTCGAGCTACAAGGACTATAATAATGAAATTTGGTTTGCATTTTTCTTTTGTTGAATTGAAATCCGCTAAGAGCGGTAATTTGGAAAACGGCTCTCAACGGGATTACGGGGATATTTATAGTAAAACTTTTGCTTTTTTCTGTTAGATTTAGACTTGAAATTTGGCTTGCATGTTCAATTTACGGAGTAGAGATCCCCGAAAATTCGTTTTGCGGGAATCCACTTGGTTTTGAGTTACGAAAGCATCATTCTATGCTTCAATTTTAGAGATTTTTAGAAAATACAAATTAGATGAGTTCTGCCCCTTTTTTTTTTTTTTTATCAACAGGTGACAGTTACAGGTATAAGTATATTTTTCAATTCAATCGAATTCTTAATGCTAGGACTTAGATATCAATAATTTATACACATATATATAAGCAGTAAAAATTTATAAAACATCATGAAATACCCAGCGAAGCGGGCGGGTAACAGCTAGTTTCTTATAAGTGAAAAAAAATTAAGCTTTTTATCCCCTTTGGTAAAATGTAAAATCTAAATTTTACAATGATTTTAAGAAGGCGCTTTTATTCAATATATGCCTTCAAGCTATACTTAAATAAAAAATGAAAAGGAAAAAATGAGCAGGAATTTTGAATTAACGTTCTTCTTTTCGTATTCCAAATGGAAGTTGGTATTTGGATGTTATTGTAGAGGGATTTAAAATCTCGAGAGTAAGAAGCTTTATTTGACGTCTTTGTTTGAACAGTAGTAGGTTTTGAAATCTTTTTTACAGTGGGAAACTAGATTGCTTCAATAAATCTTAAGTAAGGGATCTATATAAACATGTTTAAAATACTCCTAAGGGGATACAAAAAAAAGGCTAAAATATTCCTCTGCTCTTACATGAGAAAACATTTTTTTAAAATTTCAGTTCGAGAATTTAAAACCAATAAGAACAAATAATATAAATAAAAAATTTAAGCCAATTCCTACTTTGTTCAACAAAGAAAATTTTTATTTTAGTTACTTTTCATTAGTTACAATTAATACAAATATGTATTTACATATGACAGAATCACAATATTAAGTGACAAAACAGAAAGAGATTTTCGTCGCAATTTTCCATTTTCCATTCTATATATGATGTTGGACTATTTGTTTGATACTATATTTATTCATTAAATAAATTTAATTATTCTAATTATATAGTAAAAAGAAGAATTCACTTTCTCAGAAATTAAGCCGTCCCAGGTGAGATTCGAACCCACGACCTTCGGATTAGAAGTCCAACGCGCGATTCATTGCGCTACAGGAACACAATAAGCGCTTTTCCTTTCTATATATGTTATTGGACTATTATTTTTGTTATTTTTTTCATTTCTTAATTTAATTAATGAATTAATATTTGAAAAAACTGTATCCACATCAAGTGATCCACTACAAGTTTAAAAAATTGTATTTGAACTTGAATGGATGAATAGAAAGTATTTTACTAACGGTTGAAAATTTGAACGATATATATATATATATAGTTAAAAATTCTCTACAAGAGACAGATGAATAAACGTGATCAAATATGAAAAGAATTGAAATTGCAAGATAATCAGACAATAGATTTTAAAATGATATATGAAAAATTATAGTAATAGAGTTAGATATAAAAAAATACAAAAGTATGGATGCTACAGTATTACAAACACTACTGACTTAGGACAGCTAAAATATAAAATAAGTTATATAAAAGTGGGGTTGAACATGTTTGTGGCCAGCCAACCTTCCCCCTTTCTGTTAATAATACTGAGCAAAAACCTATTGAAAATAATGGATAGAAAATCTAAATCCATTATGAGAAAAAGGTAACTTACCTATATATAGATAGATAGATAGATAGATAGATAGATAGATAGATAGATAGATAGATAGATAGATAGATAGATAGATAGATAGATAGATAGATAGATAGATAGATAGATAGATAGATAGATAGATAGATAGATAGATAGATAGATAGATAGATAGATAGATAGATAGATAGATAATGAGAGAGCGAACTAATAATAGGAATTAAAAAATACCACCTTCAGATAAGGAAAGATAACATGTTTTGGACATTATACATTTTGAAAAATAATTTTAACATAGATATAGATAAAAGGAATATGGGGCTGTGAATAAAGGAATTTTAAAAATATCAACCAGATTGTAATTAATCTATAAGAAATTGAATAGTTTGCAAATTTGTATATTGTAAAGTCATAAGCAATTAATTCTTAAAAGAAAAAAATTAAAATAAAATGTTATAGTCAAATTTTATTTCGTATTTAGACGTTTATACGATTAAAATGACATCCACACACAAAGCAAAAGTCAATTAACACAGTCATGTAGCAGTTACAATAAATATCATCGGCGTTTCTTATGACGAGAACAAGACGCGCTGGCGAATTTTTTTCATGATAATGGGAGCTTTTATACAGAGCGACAACCTTAAGTTCCAAAATTCACATGACTTCCATGGAATGATCTTGTGATTGGTGTAAAGACATCTTAAAAGGTGTCGTATGTAATAATAATTTAAATTCGCTGAGGTTTTAATTTTTAAGAGATAAAGTTACGATTACATCCTTTAGGTGGGTAAGCTACAGTTAATTATTTACGCTCAAGTCCTGGGAAAGAAGACCAGAATCATTACAAATTAAAAAGCTTTTTAAGCGTCTCGAAAAAAAACAACCTTTTTCAAACCAATGTAACTTAGCAATAAAAGAAAACAATCATTTGAAATTTTTATACCATATGATAATCATATATATTTACATAACTTCTCAAATTTTCAGATAATTTGAGAAAATGTTTTAAAAGTTATACAGAAATATAAATTGGACGATTTTTCAAAAATATAAAAATCAGTATTTTACATCGCGCAGGATTCTAAAGAACAAAACTGATCAAAATTTACAAAAATAATTTTACTTGGTATAAAAATGTTCACTTTCGAAGTTATACTAACTTTTAAGAAATTTAGAGAGCAAAAAAATTTTTTAAATACAATTATAACAAAAATTTTAAATTTTAAGAAAAAAATTAATTAAAATTAAAATTTAAAAAATTTATTAAATTTTTTTTGGAAAATTATTATATAAGTTATGAAGAGTCTTATTTTAAACACGTGTATGAAATTTCAAATTGATATCACAAATAGTTTCTGAGAAATAACGCGCGCAAGCTAAAATTTGTTGCTTTGAGAAAAATTAAGTTAAAGACAATAAAGAGATAGGGTTTTTGTTTAAGTTTCACTAGTTATTTCTTTATAACTTCGGTAGTTTTTACAATATCAACAAAATTTTGGTATCAAAATTCTGAGAAATGTTGAAGATTTAACATATATTTTTCTCAAAAAATTTAAAAGTTGCAATTTAAGAGTCTTTAGAGGCCTTAAATGAAATTAACATGAATTATATATATATATATATATATACACATATATATATATACCTAGCACTAGTTTTTATCCTTAATTCCTTATTTCAATATAGACAAATAGTAACAACTATGAAGCAAATTTTCTTGATATAGAAATACAATTGAAAGATAAAGTTATAGCTACTAATATTTATGACAAAAGAGATGAATTTAAATTCAGTATCATAAAAGTACCTCATTGGGAAAGTAATGTACCTTCTTCTATATTCAGAAATACTATTATTAAATTACATACAACGTAACGGGTTTCTTGTTTTGAAAAATTCAGAAAAAATTAAAAATTATAAACATTTCATTAAATACTGTTTAATTCAAAAATACCCAATCAATTTTACTACTAGTCATTTGTATAGAGAAATTCTAAATAGTAAGGATTAAATTCCTTAGAATGTTAATAGTTTATTATTACTATTATTATAAATTTACCACTTTTCCCAGTTAGATTTATATTTAAAATTACTTATTCCCTTAGTTTTATTTTAACCTTAGTAATTCTTATATTCAAATACATATATAATAATAGTGTCCGTCAAATATGGTTGTATTTAAACATACTATTTAATTATTTTAGTTCTATTAATTTCATACTTTTGTTAAGTGATGCTATTCAGCCAATTCCCTGATTTGAATTCGTATTTGGGTTCAAAACCTGGCAACAACGTGTTTATTGTTCTCAGATTTAGCACTGGCTATGCATTTTTGAATGCAATTTCAGGTAAGTTATCTTTAATGGATTTAGATATTCTATCCATTATTTTCAAAAAGATTTCGCTCTATTATTAACAGAAAGTTTGAAAGTTGGGTGACCAGAAAACATGTTAAACCCCACTTTTATATAAATTATTTTATATACAAGAGCTGTCCTAAGTCAGCACTGTTTATAATACCGCAACATCCATGTATATATATATTAAATTCTATCAATTTTATAAATTCTGATATGTTTTTTTTTTAATTCTAATATCTGGTTTATAAAACAATCTTTGTTTTTGTATGCTTAAGCTATAGTGTTATAATAATTATTCATGTCTCTATAGTAGAGAATATTAACTATATATATTTTATAATATAAGAAGTCAGCTGCAAAACTTTTCCTGTGATTTTATTTTTCATTTATTTTCTAACAGGATCAGTTTCCCTCCATAAAGAAATAATTTGTAGAACTTAATTCCAGCTCAGTTTTTTCTTTTCTTTATTTTTAATTTAAGTAAGTTTGCCTTTCTTCACTGTTCTTATATACAGACTCCAAATATATTCTATAAGTACAGCTGTTCATAAGATTTAAAATGCAATTCCATTTGTCAAAGCCAGTTTTAAGAGTCTGTTATTTTAATTCTAGAAAAAGCATACACCCACAAGAAATTATTTTGAATGGTATAAAATTTCTTTTTATATATATAATGACAATTTACGTAATAACTACGATAGCTACTGCAGTCTGCATGCAATTAATTTATAATATGCCCTCTAATTTGAGAAAAACAATCAAAAGGATTTTACGGTACTACATTAAAAAAATTTAATTATATATCAATGTTTTGATTATAATGTATGATTTATAATAAAAGGTTAGCTTATACGTTTAATATCATTGTATGAAACACAGTGCGATATGGCAGCAATAACTATATATATCAGCATGCAAATAAACTACTTAAACTTTACGATTGAATATTCTTATTGTAGCAAAAATTTCACATAAAAAATAAAATGAGACCTAAGTAGCGTATAAAAAGATGATTTTTTTCTAGGTAATATCTGCTTTTGGTGTGCTCAAAATAGGGTTCTGATCTAAGTTGGAGTGAGAAACTGTTTCACAACAATTGATAGAAGTTCTCCATGTAAAATGTTTTCTAAGAATTTGAGGATAAATTCAAATATCCTGAATTTTTCAATGGCTCACAATTTTGAGAATAATTTAAAATACGTAAACGGAGAAGATTCAATTTGGAGAAGAGTTTGGATATCTAGGACTCCACCCCTGTTTGCACACCTGGATATAAAGCAATATTTTGCCAAACAAATTTTAAAAGTTCCCGAAAAGTTCAAACTATCTTAGGAAAGTAAATCAATTGTCCAGCAACTAATCTTATAAGATCAAAAAAAAGTTAACGACTGTTAGGAATATTATATAAAAAGAAAATATAATGTTCTTCTAATATGTATATTACATTTATTTTTTCAGAGAATCACTTCTTCAAAACGTCGACCTCATAAAAAATCTAAGCTGAATTGTTTCAGCAACTATAATTAATTTTATTCATGATATTCAGTATCGATTTCCCTCAGTTTATTTTTTGTGACATTACTTCGTGCAATCTTGAAGATTAAGTGTATTTTGTAATTAAATTTTAAATCTTCTTTAATTATGTTACAGACTATATAAACGCTGCATATATATTTTAATAGATGTGTATATATGTTTTGCTTATAAGTTAACTCCATGTAAAATATTGGATGTTTTCAAAATAATCAAAAAACATTTTCTATGGTTATATGATAATTGACTAGTATAAGAATAAATTTTATTATTTTTCAAATAATTCTGAAAAAGTTTTCAAATTAAATGAGACTTATTAGTCTATGGATATATTTTTTGACTCATTACTCCATGAATATATAATCTGAATATTTTTTTTCTTTACATGTGATAGGTTCTCTTGAAAATTTCAAAATTTGAATGCAAGTAGTAATCTGTCGAATTAAGAATGTAAGAGTTAGATTATTCTAAATCTAGTTTTTTAATATTCTGTATTTCTGTCTCTCTTTGTTTTAAACCCATGACATAATCTATTAACAACATTTTTAGGAAAAACATCTTTTTTTATATTTATTGACAAAATTTATTTCCCAATTTATTTTTGTAGAAAACTGGAAATTAGGAAATGAAAAAACACATTACCTTTTTAGTTAATTGTTTCGTGAACCAGAAATAAAATTTTAATCATCAAAATGATTAATATTTTTAAATATTTATAATATTTCTAAAATTAAAAAAATGTAATAAAAGATAATTTTATGTATAATTTTAAAATGATGTACATTTAACAGATAAAACAGTTAAAACGTGAAATAAATACAGTTTTACATGTAATATTTATAGAGGATCTCGTACAGCTCTTTATCATTATTAATATTTCTACAAAGGCCATCTTTGCTACAGTAAATACATGTTTCAACTTATTTTCAAACATTTTAAAACCTCTTTGAAGTTAGGACTATAAGCTATATCGTAAGCAATGCAGTCTCTTCTAAAAAGCATTTCTTTTGTTTCATGTTTCCCATTAAAATAAGAATAATTATCGTGAACTAATTAATCCTTAGATCTCAATGTATTGAGAATAAAGCTAATCAAACATCATTTATAACAATTGATTAATTATTAACGCGACACTCAGAGGCAACACGAGAGCTGTTGGTGACGAATCTCATAATCCTGAACCACGGCCTTGTGAAAAGGTGACCCCTGAGCTGGTAACTCACTCTCCGAACTTACACATCACGTCAGCTTGATGACTTTCAGCCTTAAAAAGTTTAATGGACATCATCCTCTATACGTGGTATGTCTTTAGTGGGGCATCGGAGCTCGAATTCATTATTTCACAGAAATAATACCATCCACGAGGTCGTGATTGCAACCACTCGACTACGATAGCCACCTCCTTTACATCAAAAAGATTGTATAGACCTATGGAATTCTCAACGTTATGTTCCTTTCTATTCAAAATGGTATCTAAGAGGGGAAATAAGGCTATACAGCAGTAACTCTCAATACAACTTTAAGGTATCCGACTACCCTAAAATTGTGAATTTTGCCATAATTGACAATTTTAGGACTTTATTTTATTGGCCATCTTATTAGCTTTATAAAAATACAAAGTTTGTTATTTTCCGATCACTAGAACAAAAACTACAAGTGTTTTAGTAAAAGCAAATGTCATTACTTTAAGCAAAATGCCATACTTTAAAACGCGTTTTACTCTTTTTTTTTTATTGAAAATGCTCAAACGGGGACAGCGATTGCTAAAAAAATTTTGAAAATAATTAACTGAAATTTTTTGTGAATGTTCTGTATAATAGTAGAAGTATTTTAACCTTCACATTTATCAATCACTGTTTTATTACAAAATTTACTGTCCCTTATGTTAATATACTCACTGTTATTTTAAGCAATTTCATATAATAACCAAGATAAAGTGCTATAGTTTTTGTAAAAATTAAAATATCTCTTATCCTGAAGGTCTTTTCAAAATTGAATAACATAGCAACACATCAGCAGAATTGAAAAATTGAAAATTTGTTTATAAACTTTTGGTTCAGAAAGGGCCGTGTTTATGTTTATGTTTTGTTTTTTTTTTTGTACATTTTACCCATTTCTTCCCTTAGTAAGAATAATTTCTTTTTCTCTTCTTAATTTTGGCATATTTTTCTTAAAATGTACTAAGCAAATATAAAAAGAACAAAAAAATCCCCATATCTCCATTTTTATTCAAAAAAAAAAAGTTGTTGCAAGTAATCGGATACCTGGGGTGGACTAATAAAGCTTCCAGTAACCTATTGTGGGAATGCTACTCTAATTCTATACGAATAAGTGTTACTACTTTTATATACTTCGATTTATAGCTTATCATCAATATGATGATTAAATCCATATTAATTAAAGAAAGAAACAGGATATTTTGGAGTGAAATTCGTTAGAGTTATAACATTTTGTTTTAGATGCATATATAACAATTTATGCTTTATGATAGATTTACCCACTTGAATCAATCGTTGAACAAAGATACCTGAAAATTCATTAAACGTTGCATACTCACACCCAAAAATTCCCCAAAATTTAATATCTCTTATTTAAACATATTTTAAAACTTAACAACTTTGTGTGTGTGTGGTTGAAACTGATAAAGACGTACTCTCAGTTTGAAGCAAAGTAATCGAATTATATTTTAATCAGATAAAAGTAAATCTCAAAAATATAAATGCGTCATATTTTCGTAAAAATTGGATTACTAAAATGCGTATAGTCATATGTTTAACATTAAATAAAATAAATTAATAAAATCAAAGTAATTCCAGATAATTTTTAAGGTAGTATCTGAAACATTTTTGTATAATATTTGTTTTAACATTTAAATAAGCATGGAAATCAAATTGAATTTCTTCCAGCATTCTGCTGTAGCTATGAATAACTGGTTTATGGTTAATGGGGTTTGCAAATCAGTTTCATCTTTGAAGTAACCCGCTTATTCAACAGAGAACATCAGCAAACACTCTGACACAACATAAATGGCCCTTTTAGAAACATAAATCATGAGTCTCAGTGAAATCTAGACATAGCCTGCGTGAATTAAGCTATTCAGATCATCGTTAGTTTGATAGCTATCTAGTATATGCGTTTTGATTCATGAACGTAGTCTTACAAAATGTAAGTGTTAAACGACGAAATTAATACAAGCATGCTTAATATCATATTTCTAAACGTCTCTGAGTTGTAATTCAAACTGAAAGGCATCAACTTTGGTGAAATTGTTTGGGTCTAACTTGTTACATCGTTGCGTATATTTAAGGTATCCGACTATACTTAACAACTTTTTTTTTACAAAAAATGGAGATATGGGGATTTTTTTCTTGTGGTTTTTAGATTTGTTTAGTACATTTTAAGAAAAATATGCTAAAATTAAGAAGATAAAAAGAAATTATCATTACTAAAGTGGGAAAAAATAGGTAAAAATTTACAAAAAATAACATAAACGGGGCCCATTCTGTACCAAAAGTTTACGAACAAATTTCCAATTTTTCAATTCTGATGTGTTACTATGTTATTCATTTTTGAAATGACCTTCGGGATAAGAGATATTTTAATTTTACAAAAACTAGAGCACTTTATCTTATATAGTTATTATATGAAATTGCTTAAAAAAACAGTGATTATATTCACATAAGGGACTGTTAATTTTTTAATAAACCAGTGATTGATAAATCTGAGGGTTAAAACACTTCTACTATTATTCAGAATATACACAAAAATTTTCAGTTAATTATTTGCAAAATTCTTGAGCAATCGCTGGACCCGTTTGAGCACTTTTAAAGAAAGAAAATACATTTCGAGTGAAACGCGTTTTTAAGTATATGACATCTTTTTTAAAGTAATGGCATCTGCTTTTACTAAAACACTTATAGTTTTTGTTCTAGTGAACAGAAAATAATAAACTTGGTATTTTTATAAAACTAATAAAATGGTTTATAAAATAAAATCATAAAAAAATTTGGCAATTTTTGGCAAAATTCCCAATTTTAGGGTAGTCGAATACCGTAAGGCATTATTTTTTGTGAATTAATTTTATGCTGCCTATAGTAAAAACTATCCAACTGGATTTATTTGATTTGATTCATCATATTGTTTTGGTTATGATTATATATATAACAGATAATCCTCATAAATATTTATTACCACAGAGAATTTGAGATTTGATTGCCTTTTAGTAACCCTACATCTTCGAACTGAGGGTAAGAATTAAGGACGGAATTTGAACTGATAAAACGCATACAGGACTTTTGCAATAGGACTTGTTCTATTTATTATAAATGCAATTGTATATATTATGAAGTATCTATCGTGTTGTACCGAGCAAAATCGCACTGTCACCTTCATGGGGGCTCAAAGCTTAGGCTATCGACAGGCGTAAAATTCTAGCCCGTAGCCGCGATGAATTTCGTGGACCTTGATCTGATGTTACTGTCGATCAGGTGGCATAAGCAACAACAACAATGAAGTAGCTTCAAATAACTGTCATTTATGAAATTAATCCGTAATCCACGCGGCATATAATCGTCATTTGACCGTGGATAAAAAATATGAGGTCCGTTGCCAATAACCCTCTTCCTGCTTTAGAATGTGACGTTAATTAATGTTCACTCACGCCCAATCAGATAAGTGGACTTGGTAGCCAAGTGGTCATGGTCGTGGTTCGCAGTATTTCTGTCTAGTCGTAAGTAGAAATCCTAGTTTCACTAACAACCCGCAATGTAGAACAGCTAACGCTCGCTAATTCCATCCAGGCTTAGAATTCTGATAGTGTTGAACATTGGAGAATGGGGTGCCAGCTCGCATGTTGTCCTATTCCCTTGAACAAGTCAAAAATCTACGAAGTCTGTCGCCAATAGTGAGTGTGATGTTAGTATACTATCAATCAATCAAATCCAGCCAGATAAATTAACTTTGGTTACGAATAAATACTTAACTTTATTACTACTCAGGAAAAAATATTTTATCAGCTCTAATATCTTGTACTACTGCTTAAAATAATAAATTATTTTGATTACAAAACTTTCTGTACAAATACCAAATATAATGATATTTTCACAAGAACTTATTTCTACTAAATTACTATAATGCTGCACTTACATGTTAAATAAAACTTTCATCAATAAGACAGCGTGTGTGGTGTGTGTGTGTGTGTGTTGTGTGGTGTGTGTTGTGTGTGTGTGTGTGTGTGTGTGTGTGTGTGTGTGTGTGTGTGTGTGTGTGTGTGTGTGTGTGTGTGTGTGTGTGTGTGTGTGTGTGTGTGTGTGTGTGTGTGTGTGTGTGTGTGTGTGTGTGTGTGTGTGTGTGTGTGTGTGTGTGTGTGTGTGTGTGTTGTTATTTTTGTTGTAAAGTACTTTTACTGTATCTTATATTTGTCACCTATTCTCAAGAAATTTGGGGAAGATCTCTCATTCGGGAGCATTTTGTATATAAATAAAGTATCTTCTCAGAGAGTCGGTTCGCAGCTTGAAACTGATTGGGTGAGCTCAATTCTCCCGAGTAAGTAAGTAAAAAGTAAATTCGAGGTAAAATGTTCCAAATTCTATTAATCTTAAAACTGTTAATTTAAAATAATGTATTAAACTTTTTTTTTGTCCTGTTCTTTTGATCTGGCACGAAATTACAAGAATCATAGATTAACATTGCAGTCAATATTGTATCAGTAATCCGTGACGTTTCACAAGTAGAAAAGGTCAGGTTTACGCATTTTCACCGAAAAACGCACTTCAGTTTTAATAGTTTTATAAAATATGAATTCTTATTGGCCTCTAATTATCTCAAAATTATCATTCTACGTGCAGTAGAAGTATTTTTAATCATTTTTTGAAAGTCCTTTTCACTCATACCAAAACAAACTTTTCTCCAATATAAGCCTCACAAGTTTTTTTTACTCTTTTTTATTATTATTTAAAATACTCCGAAAAGTATCCTTTCATGACGATATGAAATGAATTTAATGTTTGTTTTCTGTTTGAAACAAGCCATTTTCTTGCTTTTTAATTAGCTCTTGCTCTTGCTAGTATTTTTAATTTTTTAGTAGATTTTCTGGTGAAATTTTTGGTTTGTGTGATGCACATTTCTGTTTTTAATGAGCAAATCTGTTACAGCAATCATTATTTCAAGAAATTGAAGAGCAAAGAATTATACATATTCCTATTTTAAAAAAAGATATGTAATCCAATGAAAATTTGAATGGAGTAAAGTGTAAAAATATAACAAGACCTTTTTTTAACTATTAGGAAAACTTTATTGCATCAAAAATTTCACAGGGACTTAGCAAACATTGATTTTCATACCAAATGCTCAAATAGAAAAACACAAAACTGTAACGATAGTGTAAACTGGTCACGATCATCAAAAACAGGTTTAGCGATATTGGATGTATTGAAAGTTGGAGTGCAAAAAAAGGCTATTGCCTCCTATAATCAAGGGAACATCACTAATGTCAAATTCTTTTAATATTAGAGATATCTCCAGGTTTTTTACACAGCTCGGACAAGGAAAGCAGTTGATCGAGAGATATTACAGAAAGCGAATTATGACATTTTGAAAAAAGGCTGAAGAAAAAAAGATGAAAAGAAGGCAAAATAAATGTATACTAGAAGATAATTTAATGAAAAAAGTATTTACCCAAGTCACATTAGGCTGCACTAAACATAAAGAAATTTTTACTAAAATCCATTTTTCTTAAAACTGTGTTTTTTACGATTTAGGGAACATTTTTTCCTAAACTACTGCCCTTAATAGCTTATAACTTTGCATATTTAGTTTTATATATATATATATATATATATATATATATATATATATATATATATATATATATATATATATATATATATGTAATGACTTCTTCTAATTCTTCTTAACTGTACCCCGTCAAATTATTTTCTAGTTCTTTCGCCTCTGACTGTTATAATCTTAATCTAATTGGACGACCGCGTAATCTTAATCTTAATCTAATTGCTCCCACTCATTTGCAGCCAATCACGACTCCTGTTATAAAAGAGTCGTACGACCTTCACCGCCACTATAAAAGCTCTGAACACACGGTTACGCGCGCTCTTTTGCTTCTGTATTTTGCCTGTGTAAACATGTAGCCGGCTGCAGCTCAATGTGCATTCGTTTTCTTTGTGATGTGTTGTCCTTGTAATGTCTTACGTGCTCAAGATGTATAATAAACAGATTCAATTAATCTCAAGACTACTTCTTCAGCATCAGTTTAAAGAATCCATTCCAACGAACATCGTCTTATTACATATATATATATATGACACTCTATAATATAATTTGACCAATGGAATTTTTTTTTAAAATTATTCTGACTTAACTTATATCTCTAAACAGCATGAAATTTCAATGTTTCTTAGAAAAGGCACAGACATGTGTGGACAAATATTTTTTTTAAAAAAACAACTAGGCATTATAATCATAAAAACTCTGGTTAAATTATGTATTACAATTCAAAAAATGTTTAATAGAAAATTTGGAGACAGGGCTTCGAACCGGAACTGAACCGAAAACTGGAAGCCCCTTATTTTGGTCGGAACGAAAACCGGAACTAAAACCGAAAACCTATTTCGGTTCGATATATTTTCAGTCATTTTGTTACTGTAACCAGCTTATCAATATTTTCTAATTTAACTTCAACAGAATAATTATCATCATTGCATGTACATTGCTTCTCGATTTCCTGTTTTGATATTCACTAGTACTTTTCCATTTCAGTTCCTCATGAAACTACTTGTTGAAGGTATATTTAATTCAATTGAATGAACTAGAGGTATATATGATTTTTTAAGAAAAATATCACTCTGAGTTATATTTTTCGCACCTCAGCATGCTATCATCCACGGATGTTTGTATAGACTGTTTAGGTAGACAAACCAGAATCATAAACCTAATTGTCAATTGCGATTTTGATAACTGACAACATACTCCCCGTTCTCTGCTCACCGCTCGTATCGTACATGCTGGTAAATTGTATCAATTCAAATAGTGTACCAATTAAAAAAAATAATAAAATCTTTTAAATTTTGACAGAATTGCATTTTTTATGTTAGAATTATATTTTTAGTGCAAATGAGAATATATATAAAATAAAATTATTCTTTCGAAACTAAACCGAAAACCGTTATTTTTGGCGGAATGAAAATAGGAACTGAACCGATATATTTTTATTTAGTTGAGCCGGAACGAAAAAAATTAAGATTCGAAGCACTGCTTTTACTCAACAGAGCCTTTATAAATGTTTCTTAAAAATACCTATTTTTGACATTACTCAGATACACAGATTCTGTTTCGTGAACCTACCTCCTTAAGTAAAATTTATTTAATCGAGTTCCCTTTTCCATTTCTTGAAGTTTGTTCCAGAAAATATGCACAAACTAAAGCGAACTGTATTCTCTTGTTAAACATACTAGAGAATGTTTGGATGTAATCGAGAGGAAAGTCTTATGGTTTAAATCGTACTATTTCTTAAAGAGTAATTATAACTGTCTAGCTAATTTAGAATGGAATACGACGACCTTAGAACTAAGAGAACCTCTTTCCAAGTTTTTTTAGCTGAGTTTTGCTTACCTGGCCTTTTTTTTAATGAAATAATTAACTTTCCTTCAAACTGAGACTTTGTTTTGCCCCTCAAGTAGAGGGCATATGAAATATTTTTGGCTGAATAAAAACCTGATCTGGCTTTTTATTCGACTTGTATGTATTTACCTATCTAAGAATTCAGAAAACTATATGAATAAAAAATTAACAAAATACTTTATACTACATCAAAATTAAGGTACACTACTAAAAAAATTAATGCCCAATAACACGCAAAAATATAATTTATTCGATCAAACGCAGGTCAGAGAGTAGTGATTATCAAGTAAAAAATATTATCAAAATTACATTAGACTTCGGAAGAGTCTAATTTATTTGTTATTTTGATGAGAAAATAATACTGCAATTTAAAGTTCAGAGAAGTCTATTTACATTTCAAATGGGGAACGTTGGTTTTCAAACATTTTTTCCCTAAAATGACTTAAAATAATTTAAATGTGGTTTGAACAAAAAATTAATTTTAAAAATGAAATATTCATGTAAGTTCCTTTATTCTACATTCATTTCCATTTTGAAAAATATTGTAAATGTTTTTGAGCTTAATTTTTAATTATCAATATCTACTTTAAATTTAATGAAGTATTTTAAATAATTAAGGAATGTTTAATAAACTTTTGCTAAATGTTAAGGATGTTTGCATTTTCAATTGTGAAGTTCTTTAAAAAAAATTATTCAATTACGGAAGTTTTACTTAATTTAAATTAAAAGAAATGCTTTTAAAAATAAAAATAAAACTTGGGTGGAGGGGAGAAGGTTTAATACAAATTATACAAAATCATTAGCCACTAATAAATTTATTAAAATAAATTAATTACGTAAATCATATTTGCAACTATGAAATTCATAAATAACCAGTTTTTAAAGTGCCTAAGATATCAAAAAAGAAGAATTTTAAAAAAGAAGAAATCCCTGATTGGGATATCATTTGTTATGAAAATGAGCTCTGAAGTTGTTTCAGCTATAATTTAAAACAGAGAGAGAATTCTGTGTTTTTTTATTTAATCCATAAGTATGTTATTTCCTTGCATCGCAATTCGGCATTTGAATTATTCAACGATCAGGCAAATGATTGATGGAGAACAGGAAATAAATGGAATTTCGAAAATTACAATTCGTTGGAAATAACCAGAGCACATTCAAAGAAATACACTCTTCGCTTACCTACCAAATAACATGAAATAGTGTTAACCCTCTTTTAAGCATCAGTTTTATACTTTATTTAAACTAGGAGGCTACCCCCTGTCCCCCTAATGGTCAACCTCCTCCCCCATTGTACAAATTATACATACTCGTTGCTCAAATTGTAAAACTATAATTTACATGTATTATGTATAATTCTAAAGAATTCGTAGCCAAGACTAAATTTCTATCTGTTGCAGCTAATCTTAACTACGTCAGAGTTTGATTACAGCATCACAAAGAACTTTTTTATGTAGAAGAAATATGAATCACATCTTCAAAACATTCAAATAGCATGTATTTCAAAAAATATATGAAGTTCATCTCTAATTGTGCAATCAATGAGTGTTGTAAATTGAGTATGCAACATTGCAAAATAGGCGACTGAAAAAATGAACATTACTCAGAAAAAATTAAAAATTGAATTATGCAAAAGTGAATTTTGCCTTTTTGCTACTAAAATTTTGGATGAAATGTTTGAGTCTCAAACAGGAACATGTTCTTTAAAATAATGAAATTTTGAAACAATGCTGAATCTATGCTTAGACAAATTCACGTTATTGAGAAAGTTGAAAAAAGGCCTAAGTGTTTTATCGAATCAATATATCAATTGTTATATCATATGAGAGACTAAGTTCACCTCTGATCTCTAATTTATAAAATAAAACCTGTTTTAACTAGTCTTTTGTAATTTTTTCTCAAAACACTAATTACTTTATATACTTTTTCTTTTAAAATGTGCAATCACTTCATCAGCTTTCATAACATTCTAAAAATCTGAATCTTTCTTGAACAATAAAGATCATTTATTTCAGATATATATTGCTTATAAATATATGCTGCTTCAACATGTTCATTTGGAATCAAATATATAATTTAAAAATGCACTCCTTATTCGATTATAACCATAGCGCCATAAAATAAAAATAACCATAAGTAAAAGGATATCTTGTAACCATAAAGTATAAAAGTGCAAGTTAAAATTTATTTTAAGAAAATAATAGCTTAAGAAATAACTTAAATTTCACCCGAAATCTTAAGGAAACATGGTACGATTCATAAAAAAATTTTTAATTTAATGGTTTTCATAATTTTTTGGTTGCCTTCTATGTGTATGTATGATGTAAAACAGATTTTGTGCTCAAAATTTCATAAAAAGCTAACCATTTAATTTTTAAAGGAAAAATTTGAAACATGAAGTGATTTTAAAATGCTACTCCTCCTACAAAAACTGACATACATGTATGAAATTTGATTTATTTACAAGTAGGTTAAACTATGTATAACAAAAGTTGGTATGGGTTTTGCGATAACTTGATTGGTATTCGTATAATACTTCTTTTTGTGAATGCTTATTGAAAATTCCTTAAAAACATGCGTCAATATTCTAACTTCAATTATTTTTTTTAAAAAAAAGTATTGCTTTGAATGAAAAATGCATACCAACTTTTATTCCATGTACTATTATCAACAAGTGAAAAAAAATTATTTCCAAGTATTAGGCACTATAGAAAAAAAAGCCTTAGCATATTAAATGAAGTTAAACTAGTTATTTTACCTTTATGAGATAAGTCAATTTAAAGTTTTGATTTGCCATTAGGATGTGAATAAAAACGAACGTAAAAGTTATCACAACTCTACGTTTTTTAAACTTAGAGCTTTTAAATTTTGTGAGAGTATAGAAATGTATATAAAACATAATTTAGGCAAAAAAAATTGTATTTGATTTTTTTCGACCGATTTTCTTCAATTGAATCGTATTGTGTCAACCTTGCTATAATGCCTTACTAGAGCTGTATTTCAAAAGGACAATGCTTGTTCACATATTTTTAGGAATGCTTCAAATCTTGCTTTTAGCATAATAATAGATACAGTTTGATTCCTTTGTCTACTTATTTTTGACAATTTCTCTCTCTCTCTCTCTCTCTCTCTCTTTATTTGCTTTGTAAATTTAGTTTTTCATTTGTGTCAGTAGAAGTTATTTATAGAATAAATTACATTCGATTTTCATGAATCCATCATGGTTTTGTAATTTTCACAAAGTATGTATATGATAACTTAGTTGATTTAAAGTGCATTTGTACTTGCCATAACTAAAACTTAACTTCTTATCTTGATTAAAATAAGTATATAAAAGCGAAAACATTTGTCTCCATTGAAACTAAAACACACTTCGATTTGGCGATAAAGATATTCGTTTATAACTAAAACTCCTTTATATATTATTCACTACTTGACCTCTGTTTTTATTGTTGTACTCATTTTTTTATGTAGTTAACATTTATGTATATGAATCAGTTAATATATTTCGCAATTCAAAAGCTTTTTTAATTGAATATCAAATCAAAAAATAAAATATTGGGTAAAAATTATTTGTTGAAAGAGCAAATAGAAAACATTCAATTTAAAAACGATTCGTTTGGTTGATAATTTTATTTCCTTATATATAGATCTTTAATATAAATTATTGAAAAATAGAACATTGTGTTAACAACCAAATAATGAACTAGCATGTATCTCAAACTTCTTTAGTATTATATTCAGGTATCGAAAAATTACTATGAATTTGAATGTATGCAATATTTATATTTAGTGTAATAACAACAAAATTAAAGTAAAAAATCAAAATATTTCTTTTATAAATCAAAATTTTTATCACTGGTAGATTTAAGAAAATAATCATATTAATTGAAAACATTAAAAACCGTTTTGATTTTTTAATATTATTTCCCATTTAAAACTACTTACAGGATTTGTTGACAGACCAAGGTACTTCGGATGAATGATGATTTCTTTTATATATCTCACTTGCTCCATAGGCTCAGTTTTTTCTTTGATGAACTTTCCTAAATGAACTGTCCACAAGCTGGCATTATTGCGACTATAATAAGAAATAGTTAAACAAATTAGTAGAATCTTGATAGTTGAATAAACGATTTTTAAGTGTGTGTAACTTATAATAAACCTATACAAAATGCAAAGATAATATAAGTAACATATGTATTAAGTTAAATAACAATAAACTATTCAGTTATGATTTTCTTTTAAACGAAATCGTGAATGTAATAAACGTGGATAGATAAAGTTTATAAAAGTGAAATAATAAATCACAAATAATTGCATAGTGCGCTACACCTTTATTTTAAATTTATTTATATTAAAGAAAATATATAGTTGAAAAGAAAAAGTCATAATGAGTCTCTAAAAATATAAATGAGTAATACATGCTAGAATTTTTAGATCTCATGGTTAACATGAGTATTTTTTCACGAGGCCATTTTTTTTCAACGTAGCATAATACGTTTTAAAAAAAGCAATGTAAAATGCTATATTCAAAAATAAGCAACTGAAGCAATATTTTGGAATGTTTTAAAGTACATTAAAAGTACAATGGAATATTTAGTGAATTTTTGCCAATTAGAAATACCTTATTAGAGTTGAATAAATTTAACAAAAATGTGTATCAGAAACCGCTTTGATTTACTCGATGGATCTAGTCAGATAGAACAAAAGCCAGGCTTTCAAATATTTTTAATTATTTGTAGTTTGAATGTTTTTAAGATGCTTTACTCTTTTTAAAATGATATTTTTAAATAGATTCCTTATTTTTTTTACACTTCATTGTATTTCCTTAAATCACTACAGCACATATGAGTGTGTTGAAGGAAAGGACCATGGAGAATCAGAAAAGTGAAAATACTGGCAGTGGGTTACGTAATGCGCCGTTAAAACGGGATGACAGGCACCTCATCCAAATGACACAAAAGGACCATACATCCCTTCGTGCGCTTGGACAATGTTGGTTCATATTTACAGGTATGCCATTGTCTGCTTTTTAAAGGTTCGTTACCAATTCTTACTATATGGTCTACAGGTAAAGATTTCTGTGTGTAGAATTCTCCTTCCGTTGAGCCACAAGCACCTCCATCCACAATGGACTCACCGACACAGCCACTGGAATGCCGGTTGGTAATAAGTCGTATTTTTAGTTGTGTCTCTACACTTTAAACTACAACGATACACATACTCGTAAACGTCTCGTTCCAGAGAATCTTATTCTGCTTGCTAGATAACTGCCTAGCGTTATGATCTGGGGTGCAATTGCACATATAGGCGTCCAATTGTGGTGACCTTGAATTGTGAGCTTCAGGAAAGTTGTGAAGCCAAGGTACCTACTATCCCTCCTGCAACCTGCCGGAATTGTATTTCATACAGACAATGTCCACCCAAGTGTTAACTCGGAGTATACAAGCTTTTTTACTGTGAGACAAGTACACTTCTTCCATGATCTTCAAGTTCATTAGATTTGTCGACCGCTGAGAATGTCGGATTATATCGATCAGCGACTCTGGCTCGTCGGGCAGAGAGAAGGAATGAACTTTGACAAAACAAATAGGGACCATCTAGAATATTATTTCTTAGTTTGACATTCCTAATCTGTATTATTCTATGCCACAGCTCATTCATGCTCTTATCGCTGCATGTGAAGTGTGTACAAAATATTAATTTTAGGCATTTTTTTGCTACATTGCTCTGAAAAATGAATCGTTTATTTAAGAAATTATATATAATAGGTGGAATAATTTCATTTATTTCTTATAATCTTTCATATAGTGTTGAAACTTTCACTAACAATAGTGTAGATAATTTTCCCTCCAAACGTGGGAATTTCATCAAACTCTTAAATATGATGCTCAAGATTCATAAAAATGAAAAAGATGTTGAAATTTGCATTTTTCAAGTAAATTAAGAAAAAAAATTATTTTGTCGATCACTGATTTTTATTTTTAATTTAAAGAAACATTATATTTATATGAGTTGTATTCGTCTATATCTCAATCAATATGCATAATTTGAATGTACTCTTCCAAAAGTATTAATCTCTAGTTTTCCTCTATAATCATGGATGTGAGTACGTACGAAACAATAATATAAATTTACTTAGAAACAAAAATGTATAATACTATGACTTATTTTTCATGTCTTAGTTTGCAGATGAGGGAAATAATGATGAAATTTCAATAAAAATAACTACACTGTAAGTTCATTATTTTGTCTATTCTAAGTCAAAGCTCAGTAATAGGACTTCAGTTATCATTAATGATTTTATTATCGTTTTAATGATATCTATGTATTGTTTTTCTCAGATATAAATTTGTAAGATCATAAAATTCATCAAGATAGGAATAGTCTCACAAAAAGTTAAAAAACATTAAAACATCATCTGATTCCGGATAATGATATGGTGATTATCTAGAATGTTACATAAGATAAATTATACTGGCGAAACACACACGAGAAAAATTGCTTTTTGGCCGTCGCAGAAAATTAGTTTTTGGTCTTTAAGCACGTTTTTATTCGGAACAAATGTTTCTCTTCACAATACACGGTTGAAATTAAAAGATTTATCTCTTAAATGATATTCTGACTATACATAGCTATTAAAATTTCTATTCTCTTTTCTAATTATCTCTTTATTTCCTCTAATATTATGTCTTAATTTTTTTTAACTAGGTAATCCCCTTTTCTGTTTTCTTCTTGAATTATATAAGAAAGTATAGATGATTGATCAAGAATACATACACTCATGTCCATAAAGTAAGGATAATGAAGTTCAGGCAAAGAAAGAGACAGAAGCAAAACAAATTTGACTTATTTGTAAAGTCTATTTATTAAACAAAAGGGAAAGAGCAAAAAAGATGCTAAATGTTTGAAATAATTAATAAAAATTGCGATTTTTACTCCCTGGAGCAAATTTCAAAAAAGAACCTATTTACAAAAAAAAGTATAACATAGATAGTATGATGGTTAATTCGGAGTATGTCTCCCGGACGATTCAATACAGGCCTTACAACGCCTACGCATGCTGAGTATTAAATTATCAATCTGAACTAGGGGAATATTACACCACTCATCAAGCAATGCCCTCCGAAGTTCCGGTAGACAGGTGGGAGGGGGTTGACGGGCTGCAATTCGTCGGCCAAGCATATCCCACACATGCTCTATTGGATTCAAGTCCGGTGAGTATGCTGGCCAATTCATACGGGTGATATCCTCCGATTAAAGGCATTCGTCTACAATGTTTGCACGGTGAGGACGGGCGTTGTCGTCCATAAACAGAAATTCAGCACCCATGGCGCCCCGAAACAAACGTACATGTTGTTCCAGAATGACTTCCCGATAGATGTGGCCTGTCATCGTTACAGTCTGAACATGCAGGTCAGTTCTGGAACCAAGAATAATTCCTCCCTAAACGAGCCATCCTGCACCACCGTAATGGTGTCGTTCAATGGTGCTCTCTTGGTGGTAACGAGTAACTGGCGCTCTCCATATGAAAGTCGGGCGAGAATCAGACTGCAAACTAAACCTGAACTCGTCAGAAAGCATCACACAAGACCACTGTTGCGGTGTCCTCAATGCATGCTCTCTACTCCAGGTTTATCACAGGTGACAGTGAGTTGCGGTAAGGGGAACACATCTCACAGGCCTACGAGCATATAGACCAATGTGCCCTAAGAGTCTGCCTTGAAACTGTCGTACCGGTAGTTGAAGAGAGCTGACGAGATAGGTCTGATGCTGTGCTCCGTCTGTTTCTTTTGGCAGTAACTGCCAAATACCGGTCTTCATTCGGCGTTGTAACTCGAGGTGACCTGTGCTGTAACATCTACTCACATTACCATCATCTTGGAATCGTTGCCAAAGCCTGGAGATGACACTCTGGGTGATTCCAAGCTCCTCGAATACTTCCAGCTGGGTACGTCCACATTCCAGTCGTCCGATCATTCTACCACGTAAAAAATCATCCAAATGCTTCCTTTGTGCCATAACTATGCGGTTATTGCACTGAAAGGCTTTTAAAGCGCTTGTGAACAATTTTACTTCTTTGCCACCATTCCTTATATACCCCTCTCTTACACTCTCGTCATTGTGACGTACTATCCGCGCCATCTGGTGGTTTCCTGTAATTTGCATATTCTTCTTCAAGATGTGTGTGATAATTCTACAGGTGAAATTTTTATTTTAGAGTTCAATTTCTGTGTGATTCTGAATTATCCTTAATTTATGGACATGAGTGTATTATGCTCTTTAACAAATACCTCAAGATTTATCTAAAAAGACTCCAAATTTTCACTGCATTTATGAATAATGCATTCAGCATCGACAATAAATGAAATCTCTTGTCAGAAAGTAAATAACATTTCATTGAACTGTTTCACCCCACTGTTCTACTTTATGATAGACTTCTAATTTTAAATGTCCATAAACTCCTAATGTCCTCAAATAAGTAAAAAAAGAATTGTCACATTTAAAATTCCAAAATGTGCAGAAATTTTTAATTTATCTACTTTTTAAAAATTTTATTTTTCACATATTCATAGAAAACTCAAAATTTATTTACAAATTATATCTCTCCGAACATTGAATTAATTCTTCTTCTACATTACGTTTATTACAACAGCTCACGTATAACTTAACTGTTCACTTAAAGAAATCCCTTTCATAACTCGGAAATATCAATGGAATAAAAGTAATTTTGTTCGGATAAATATACCAATAAGCTTATAAATGTTAAAATACCCAAGCATTAAAATAAAGCATGAAAGGTAAAGAATAAAACACAAAGCTTACAACTTACAAAGTACGCTTGTTGACATTACTGTAACAAGACTCTACAAAAGTGGCATTTCACTTCAGGAAAAAATAAAAATTTATTAATAATTTATTCTTAAAAAATAAGGTAAACTTATCAGAGAAAAAGTTTTAAATTTTACTCAGAAATCAAAAGTGTGTGTGTGTGTGTGTGTGTGTGTGTGTGTGTGTGTGTGTGTGTGTGTGTGTGTGTGTGTGTGTGTGTGTGTGTTGTGTGTGTGTGTGTGTGTGTGTGTGTGTGTGTGTGTGTGTGTGTGTGTGTGTGTGTGTGTGTGTGTGTGTGTGGAAGAGAGAGAGAAACAGTTTTTTCCATAAAATTATTTAACTTTCATAAAAAAATTCATATATCTTTAAGAAATAAGTAGTTTGAATAAAAAACTTCATAACACTTTTTTTAAAAGTTATATAAGTTTATAAAAATGCTCAAAGCACAAAAATCGAAATATACCATTGTTTGTCTCTCTATGCCTTTTCTTTGTTGTAGCTGGCACAGGAAATCCCATAGTCACGTTGAAAACAATGTGTCGTTTAAATGTAATCGGTTAGCTTCTTAAAATTTGCCAACAAGAGAAAAAGATATGTAATTGTAAAATGTAACACTGTAATTTTAGCTGCTGCAAAACCATTTTCTACATTTTTACTTGGGCTAACAATAAGTTATTTAGATAACGATTTTATCTTATTTTTATTATATATGATGATAAATTAAATTGACCTCAAATTGACTGATCACGTGAAAAGCAGCATAAGTAAACTTTTTAAGATATAATTTTACAAGGTTGTTCTCATTGATCATATGCAACAGCGCATTAATTCAATTTCTACTATTAATTCACACTCTCCCTATATATATTTATTTATATATTATGTTGAAATTTTCAATCATTGATAAAATATTCTTTTTCTTCCACTCAAGTTCAAATACATTTTTAAAACTCTTAGTCACTTGATATTAATACAGTTTTTTCAAATATTAATTCCTTAATTAAATAATATTAATTAATTGCTGTTTAAGAGATATATTTCAGTCGATATTATTCCTCTAGATGGCAACACCATTGGATAAAACCTTTTTTGTTAAATTTGTGATGAAAATTTAACTTATAACCTGAAAAATCATATGCTAGTTAGACGTCAGTATTCCTATTACTCTGTTTTTAAGATAAATGCTTACCAATTATATTCAACTTTTATTAAAAAATATATTTACGAATGTAATGTGTTAAAAAGGTTTTAATGTTAATTTAAAAAGTGTTTTGCTAATTAATATTGTGATTCTGTCATATGTATGTACATATTTATGCTAATTGTAATTATTTATTAAAAAAGTAACAAAAATAAATTTTTTTTTTGTATACCTAAGGAGGAATTGACTTTAAAAAAATTATATTACTTGTTTTGTCTATTCATCTTGCAAAGAGTATTTAAATGTAAGCAGTAAATTAAGTACAAGAATGTATTTAATTGTGCTTGATTACATTATAAGCAGAAGAAAAATTGAATGCATCTTACTTTTCAATTTACTTAAGAGTGAAAAAAATCACGTACATTGTTTCCTAATAAAAAACTAACTGCTTTAAATCTCTTTAAAGGTTATGTTAAAAGTTACAACCAAGTTCTCTAAAGTCGAATTGCAAAATTCTCTTATTTGTTACACTCTAACATTAATAATATGCATTAACATAAAATACATGTTTCTAATATGTATCGTGGCCCGAATCTCACGGGTGTGAGAGGGTTCGAGGAAGGAACAGACCTAATCATAAAAATGGCTATTTTTATTCGATGATGCGCACTTTACAAAATATGCAATTTTGTAAAGTAACTCTGGCAGCAATATGAAATCCTAACTCTTAGCCGGATATACTAAATTATTGGAAGTACTTATCAGTCTTTGAAGCTTCTTGTTATGATCCTTCTCGGAGCCCGACAGCTCGGTCAGCTCCAAGGTTGATTACTTCCATTATTAGTGGATTTTACGTTGACTGTTAATCTCAACACGCGCTACCACCAGTCGCAGTTAACATATCTTAATACTTGGATTTTACTCTTAATGATCAACGCTTAATCATTAACTCACATACTCAACGACAGGCACTTAAGGAGTAGTTACATTTGTATAAAATCGTCATCTCTACAGAAAGCGGTTTTTCACACAGTTAAAGAATATTTTCCCCAAGAGGATAAGTAGAAGGACCCGAAAAGTACACGTTACATATGTCATGTGTAAATTTCCCTTATGTGTAAATTTCATTTTCCCTTATAATAATAATATTATAAGGGAAATTATATATATATATATATACATATATATATATTTATATATATATATATTACATTAATCAAACTAGAAGGCTATGTGTTTGGAATCGAGATATGGTTAAATGTATAGAATTTAAGAGGGGGTTCGAAAAGTTTTCGAACATAGATGTCAACATTTTAAATGGTTCATTCGATTATTACATGAATCTACCAAATAAATGTAAGGCACTGAAGCATACTCACAGTTATTACAGTTGAATCACACACACATGAGAATAATAGCATCGAATATATAACAGCATTCTAGATATCCAACTTGCACAAAAACAATCATTGAATTTCAACTTATCTATCTTCATTCCGAGATTCGAACAACATATTTAGCCAATGCCGGCAGAAACAATTGTTGACAGATATTTGAATATATAGCCAATACAGACAGAAAAAAAATGTTGACAGATATTTGAATATATAGCCAATACAGGTAGAAGAAACTGTTGCCAGATGGTTGCCACTCTTCAAGCAAACAGATAAAATAAATGCAAATAAAATAAGTTCACAGATAAAAAAATTTCAAATAAAATAAGTTCAGAGGTAAAAAAAAATGAAAATCAGCCAAGCGACGATTTAATTTATGTACATACATAAATAACAAAAGAATAATGGAACGCGATAATATAAATCTAAAATTCAATTCATTATCATCAAAAATAGTATATTACAACACATGGGATATAATTTATAAAGAATATTCTTATTTATAAAGAATGTCAACGCAGTTGCTTCTACTTGAATCTAAATAACTAGAGACTATTCCAAATCAAAATTAATTCCGATAAAATTTCATTTCCCATCATGGCCTTTCAGATAAAATCCTTGAAAACATTACGATGTTACAGGAATCAATAATACGAAAGGAAACAAAATATTTTCAAGAGCTAATACTTATGTAGGATTTTATTTCTCTATGCACTTAATAGTTTAAAGAGTTTTACTCCCTAAGTAGAGTTCAGTGTTTCAGAGAAAATACATTTCCATAGGTAATATCAATCAACACGCTAGGATAATTTTTAACTGCGTTAATTTATCTTTACTAAAATCGAGATTGCAGAGCTGAAAATCCTGTACACTTCAAAAAGGCTTAATAAGAAGCAATAAAGAAAGTGAGGTAGACAGAAAATATAAGCTAGATCATTTTCGATTAAATTTGATTATTGATTTTCAATGATAGAGTCATTATTTTCCATGTACTCTTTTAATCTAATTATCAATTCTAGATAATGGAGTAGTGGCAGAAATAGATTGCCGGATAAGCAGACTAAAAGCAGCTCTCTTAAAACAGTTATTTTTAACATCTTTAATTTTATTTTAGATATACTTCAGTATTTTTATTTAACACGATAAAACACAACGAAAGAAATTTATTTCACAACGTTTTTATTTGTCATTTATTTTAATCAATTATAATAAAAAAAAGAAATGGAGTAAAATTGTCAAAGAAATTATTTTTCTTATGTTTTACGTGTTGAAAGCACTTTGATTTTCAGCAAAAATTGTTTTTACATCCTTTTTACTAATTTTTTTTTTTGCCTCCTCACTTACTTGTACATTGTTGCTTTTTAAAAAAAGTTAATTCGTATTTTATACTATTTAGAATAAAATGCATTCATTAATTAAATGTAGAAGATTTTTTTTCTTTTCTTTTGTACCATTAAATTTATTTTATTTTGCATCGAGTTTTATGAAGAATTATTTATCTATCGCTAAAATACTGCTTGAGAAAAAAAATGTGTTATATGAAGTTTATAAAAAGAATATTTTTATATTGCACATCTATATTTACTTATGAATATTTTTTTTTTATTTTTCTGCGTTACATTTTTTGCTGAGATTAAAAACTTATTAATTAAGTTTATCAATAACATCTTTAAGACAAAAAACTGAATATCCTTTCGATATAATTATCATGCGCTGTATCAAGATCTTTTGAAACAGTTAAATAGCACAAAGAGACTTAAGCAAAAAATATTTTGGTGTTTCATTTTTGCAAGTCTTTTCCGGACTTTCTCTAATAAATTAATTAGACAAAAGCAAGTTTACAAAAAAAATTCACTCAATAGTTAAACTAAGTTAATTGTTACGCTTTCAAAGTACTTTTTAAAATTTAGAGTTATCAATTTCGAGAGAGTCAGAAGATGAATTTTAATTCAAGATATGTTCTCGAATAATCATAAAAGAAAAAGAATCAAAAATGCATTAAAACAAATTTTTTATTTGAGATCCTTGGTTTCCAGTATCGTAATTGTACCTAAGTAAATTACTGCATATAATATCGAACTGGTGTCGGAAAAACTAAATAATATACAAGTATGATGGGGTAAAATGCCTCATTCATTTTCTGTAAACTTTTTTAATTAAAAAAAAACTCCATTTTCTCTCCCCTTCATTTTAAAATAAAATATTGAAACACGCCACATATGTTTCCGTGCGACAACTCTCTCCTTGTAGAAAAATTGAGTTTTACAGGCAAAGTTCGCTTTCCAGCATGAACTTGAATAAGATTATAGTAGCCGTTGAAAATGTGAGCAGGGTTGCCAGATTGGTGACTTTATAGTCCTTGGCGACAGATTTAGTGAAAAATAAGATGTCGTCAAAGAATCATCGGAAAATCTCTAGGGTTAACCCTTCTGGAAATTTTCTTGTGGTTTTATAAATATCGGCGGAGTACAAAAGAGTCATTCGAGTTCAGGATTTACTTCTGCATTGATTTCGATAAGTCAGAGATTTTATCTTTCTCGTGCTAGTGGAACTGTTCTTGTGAGCTATTTCTGGAGCTCGATAAAAACTTATTTTCATTATTCTTGCATTCATTATATTTTTATTGTTTTCCGTTCATCCCACGTGTAGATAGATAAAGGCCTAGTTTTCAACAGAGTTCTATTTTTCTATTATGTCGAAAATTTCTGCAGACGGGGAAGTTTGGATCCATAAAGCATTGCTTAACCTTTTTTCACTGTCCTGAATCAGTGAAAGCTTTAGAAATGATAATAGTTTTCCACTTTAATCTGATGACTCTTTCGGTCTTTGCAATTTTAATTGCTCAATATCTCAGTTTCATGGAAATTCTGTTATTATCTAATCTTAGTAGTGTATTCTTTTGTATCATCTATTTTATTCATGTACTATATATATATTCCTATTTCCTGTTACTTACTTCCTGAAACAGTGAGCAGCTGTGAGAGCCCATTGGTCATTTACTAAAGCAGCACCACATAGATGACCATACAAATTGTTTCCTTTTCTTCTCAGTGAACACTGCCAGGGCCAGCTTCCAGGAACAGCAGTTTTGCCACCCACAATTCTATCATTGTTTCCAAGATCTGGATCTACAGGAGTCAGTCCACATGGGACAGAATGCCGAACAGGGTAACCTAGAAAAGTTACATTATTCTAAAATAATGTCGTAATATTTTAATCGACTTTGAGTAAAAAATAAAATTACAAGCAAGTTGATTTTTTTTTTCAAAATATACTCGGTTGAATTGCGAAGAAAATAGTTTTATTCAAATCAGTTTAACGAAACACACACAAATACATAAATTTTATTTCGGCTCATTAATACAGGTAAATAAAGGAGAAGGTTGGCCTTCTAAAACTTTGTTTAACTCTGTAATCTTAGCCGTAAGCATAAGAGTTTGTTTATGTATTAATGCAGTCTGTTTTACCCCGTACTATGCCTTGCTATTTTCTTGCTTACTCTGGTTTCATTTGTTTTAGGTTAAATTTATAGTAATTTAGTACATTTTTAATGATTCTATATTCAAAAATATATGTGTTTTCCTTGTGTCTAAGTATGGTTGAATTTACACTCACTTCCAAAAGTTAAGCACGGAGAGGAAAATGCTAATTTCTGGAAGCCAATTAGAATTAAAGAGGATGCAATTCGCTGCAGAGGTAGATGGAAGTATGCAAATATGTTAGGTAACAGCCAATCATGCTTTCATGTCAAGAAATATGCAAAAAGGGCAGTCTTATAAGAAGTCAGCTTTATGAAGGGTTACACAAGTTGATTGTAAGTGCTGATAGAAGGTGTTTAAAACTTTCGTACAATTTGTTTTCAAGACATACCTGTTTCTATGACTTCCAGAAAACGAATTAAAGATTCTGAGAGCTGGCGTGCTGTGGGGAGCATTGAAGCAGGATAGTCGATCACAGATATTGCGTTCATCATTCTGTAATTTCACGTTTATGGAAACAATTCCAAGCCACACAAACAGTTGTCCGAAAGCCCGTAGGTGGTCGCCCAAGGGTTACAACCCCCGCGGAAGATTGACGTATTGCTATTGTAGCTAAGCGGAATAGCAGAGCGAGGTCCACACGTGTGACATCTATGGTTACAGCGTCCATTGGTAAGGCTATATCTGCAGCTACTGTACGCCGAAGATTACATGTGAATGGAATGTATGCCCGGGTACCTCGAGTTTGTGTTCCTCTATCCGTCCAATCAAGAGGGCACGATTAAAGTGGTACCGGGGATATGGCAATTGGACTGCGTCTGACTGGGGCAATGTCATGTTTACTGATGAGTCAATATTTTCTCTGGAGCCAGATGACAAGCGTATAAAGATATGGCGTAAACAAGGAACACGCAATCAGCCCCAAAACATCACAAAACATCACGCATTCCGAGGCGGAAGCATTATGGTGAGGCAGAGATTTCATTAGGATACCGCACCAACCTGCACATCTTTAAACGGGGTTCTGTGACGGCTGTCCGGTATCGAGATGAAGTCCTAGAACCCATTGTGAGACTGTACACTGCAGCAGTTGGCCCTACTTTTGTTTTAATGGACGATAACGCCCGTCCCCGTAGAGCTGGCATCGTCGATGACTACCTGGAGAGTGAAGGGTTTGCGTGTATGGCGTGGCCAGCATTTTCGCCCAACCTTAATCCCATTGAAAATCTTTGGGATGCTCTCGGCCGTGCTGTATCTTCACGTTTCCCACCTCCAGCCACTCTTATTGAGCTGGAAACTGCTCTACAAGAAGAATGGCGTTTGCTTAATTCTGCGGTGGTTGACCACGTAATTGAAAGCATGGTCAGAAGGTGTAAACTTTGCATACAGATGAGGGGGGATCACATACCCTATTTATGTCCTTTTTTTCATTTTATGCTGTTTATTTTCACTTTGTACATAATTCTGTTTCAGTCTCCAGTATGGCATTATCTGATAACTTACAAAAATTTAATATTATTTTCATTTCTGTATATTATTATTGATTTTGTTTTATGTATAAATATATATGCTACTTTACTGCCAAATTTTATGTCAATCAAAGCAGTATTAGTTGATTTTTTTTGCATTTTACATCTTGGTGCTTAACTTTTGGAAGTGAGTGTAAATTGTTACATTTTGACATCGTTTTTATTAAGTGTTTGGGCTTCTAGTTAGCATTAGAATCTTAAAAGATCCAATGACTTGTTATTGATTTTACTTATTATTTTTTTTTATCGTTTCCAATTTTTTTTAAGTATTTTCCTTATTTACTTTCAATTATTACTAATCTAAAATTTAGAATTTATATTGTTTTCACTTTTTTATCTAATTATTTTAATATAATCTAAATTATGTTCTTGTATTTCTATGCGTTTGTAATTATGTATTATTGCACATTATTTGTATGTGTAACAAATTGTTTTTATGAGTGTTCTTGCTTCATATAGTTAACTATTAGTTAGTCTTTTGCCGGCGGGGTACTAATAAAGTAGGTGTACCATCGATATAAAGTCACCTTTTTGTGTTTTTAGTGTGCTATTTTTGTGACTTATTACATGCTGAGGTTTCATATAGCACTCTTGATTTAGGCCATTATTAGTATTTGGTAGTAGGATTATTTGTAGGTGGGGGAGGGTATTTTCACTTGCTAGATTATTAATAATCATTTGATGAACTATTATTTTGCATTATTGGAAAACCTTTAAGTTCTATTTGATTATAAGAAATTTTCATATTTACTCTATTTAAGACAACTATATGAGGCTATAGGATTTTGGGAGTTCTGTATATTTTTGTGAATATATTTCTATACTTTTTTTAAGTCTAGTAATAGACTAAGCATGAAGAGATGATTCTTAAGTTAAATGTTTATATAACTGCTGATGATGATATATAACTGATGAGAATCATATTTATTTATAAAAAACTTCACAACATATTAAAGAATCCACGTATAAGTTTTGTAATCATAGTTTTGCATATTTTAAAGATTACAGATCGGAATCTTCTATAATAAAAACTACATTAATGATCCTGATACGCGCATTAAATAGAGAATTCTAAATTCCAATTACAAATAAAATATACATTGCAATAAGAGAGTTTGTTAGTTGTAATAATTCATATTTTCTTAAAATTACAACAGCGTTGAATTAAGTTTTAATAATTGTAAAGATAGAAAGGTTGTAAGACTTGTAACAATAGTATGGCAATGATTCTAAATTATTAAAACTTATACAAAAAACTTTTAAATATATCTACCTTTTTTAATGTAAAATTCGTCATCATATTCGACATCATTAATCAGCATAAATATAATGCTAAAAATTGCACTATAAAGTAAAACTAAGGCATTTTAATTTGCATAGTTTTCACACACACAAAATTTAACTATCCATCATTAAGACTATTCCAAATATAAAACATAGGTTATTGTAAGAAAATTACTTTACTAAAAGTTTTAATTAGATTTACTTATATATGGGCTTAATATAATTTATTGTGTTAAATATACACACACATTACAAATTATTAAACATAACATTGAAGATTTTTATAATAACATTATTACTACAGTTAATAAAATTAAAAGAATCTCAAGAAGTATATAAAATTTCGAGGTCCACACACATTACCAAAAGTCTAGCTTAAAAGTGTAACGTTATTAACTAGACTATCAATCAACCAGGAGAATTAAAAAGCTAAGAGAAAAAGTACAGAAACAGATAATTTAATAGATAAAGTTAATAAATTAGAGGATAATTTAAGAAAAAGACTTTAATGTTAAGCATATTAAAAGTGCTTTTCATGTTCGGTCTTCACAAAAAGGAAATAGATGTAAATGATGGTATTTTAAATAATAATTACTCTTATGATAGACTTAATTTAATATTTTTATAGAGGTTAATAAATTATTTCATAAAAATAGATGTAAATGATGGTATTTTAAATAATAATTACTCTTATGATAGACTTAATTTAATATTTTTATAGAGGTTAATAAATTATTATGTTCATAAATTTAATATAAAAGCCAAAATTTAATATATCTAAGACTGAACACTGTATTTTACTTTTTATATTATTATTAACTTTACTAACATTTTAATTTAACGTTTGTCAATTTTTCTAGTTAAAAATATTATTATTAAAAATAAACTTCCGATGATAACAAAGGATAGGTAGGTCTTAATCTTTAATTATAATAATAATTTAATTTTTCAAAGAATACAGGAATGCAAATGTCCAAAATAAACTGGTGTACAAAGCTTAAGCAACAATAAAAAAAGATTTAAGCATATACCCTTGAAGCTGTAGAAAAGAGGTTATTGTGAACAGTACAATGAACACGCAATTCAGTAAAAAGGTAATACGTATGCAAATGTCAGGAAAAAAACGCCATAGGCGAAGTGAGTATATACAAAACGTGTAAGGACGGAGCGTGGAGCTCATGACTACAATTAAAAGAACGGAGGCACAATTAAAGATATTAGCTGCAAGTGCAGATGAATTCTTTCATGGAATATGTCTGGAAGAAATCATATGGACAACTACACACTTGGAAGAATGTGGAGAAAGCTGGAGGAGGGGTGTAGTTTGGCCAGTGTAGCCGAAGAGTTCGGAATCAACAAAAGCGTAGTTTCACGCGCTTGGAAAGCTTTCCAAACCATAGGTACAGCTGTTAAAATGGTTTGTGGTGGCCGCTTTAGGGAAACAATTGCAGTGGATGACCGATGTATCGTCCTGCAGGTGAAAAGAGCCCGACAGCAGTCAGTAAGTGCCATTGCTCAGCAACTGTGTTGAGCAACAGGTCGACAAGTGTCGCGGTTTAATGTAGCCAGACGCCTTCACGAAGGTGATATATTCACCCGCCATCCTGAACGCTGCATCCCTTTGAAAGTTGGCCATCGGTGACACAGTTTAGAGTGATGTAGGGAGCACAAAAACTGGACATCTCTTTAATTGAGGCATGTCCTCTTTACGGATAAGAGTGGTTTCAGTGCCACAATCCATTCTCAAAGCCAGTTGAGTTAGAGAAAGGTGGTCGGGACACGGTTTCATCTCAGTAACATCACTGAAAGAGACCGTTATGGTGGTCCTGGAGTTGTCTAGGGAAGCATTATGCTGAACGAAAGGACTAAGCTCCATGTTTTCGACAGAGGTGTTGTAACTGGAGATCGTTATAGTTTGGATTGTAAGATCCTCTCCCATGTGTGTCTCTTCCGATCTGCTATTGGACCAGATTTCGTTTTTCATGGATGACATTGCATGGCCGCAATGGACTGTTAATGTTCAGCAGCTACTGGAAAGTGAAAATATCTTTCGAATGAATTGTCCAGCGTTCTCTCCTGATCTAAATCCTAAAGAACACTTGTAGGATGCTTTGGGGAGACACCTTGTGGCACGATTACATCCTCCGGGGAACACCCAACAATTGAAACAGATCTTAATTGAGGAATGGGCATTGTTACCTCAAGAACTGTTGTACAACTGATGCTGAGTTTAGAGAGGCGGTGCGAAGCAACCATTGTGGTAAGGAGAAGGCATATACCATGCTAAGGAACATCTGCTTGTTGTTCTTCCTCTTGGACAGACAATCATGAGTAACGATAGTCCGAATTGAATAAAGCTTTTTTTTTAATTCCATAATGCATGCATTGTTGCTCGACTATACTTTCATCATTGTTTTACAAAATGTTGCCTCTCCTTTCTGAATTTTATGTCCCTCAGATTATTTCTTGTGGAGTTATGGCAAAAAAAACACCTGTTGCTTAAGTTTTGCACACCAGTGTATATGAAATTTATTGGTTAGCGCATACACACGTATCACAAGCATGGAGTTACGGGAAATTTTAAAATTATAAAAGAAAGTATTTTAAGAGTTATAACATGTAAAGAGAGTTATAGGCTCTCAATCATTTTTCTAATAGAAATAGCACTATTAAGAAACAGATTAACAGAGACTTATTTAAGTTCAATACAAAATCTATCTGTTGTGAAATCCAGATTATATTTGAAAGCCTTTAAAAATATAAATGCAACACTTAAAAAGATCTTACAAAATTAAATTATTAAGCTAATTAATTATGGGATAAGTTAATTATAAGGGATATTAAAAATATGATTAAAAATTTACTGTAAAGTTTCATTGTTGTTTTCATAAATAAGATACGTGGTATTTATGCCATTTTATGTAAATATTATAGCAGGATTATAATCAATAAACATTTCCAAAACAATAGTTTTTTTCATAAATTTCTGTATTATACAGAAATTTCTAATCATGATTTGTCTTTCTATAAAAACTTATATATGTATCTACTAGAACTTAAATTTCTACATATATTTTAACTGCAAAATTTCATTTAAATCCTAATAAATTTCGAAGAAAATATTACTAATAGTTTTAAAACTGTGCATTGCTAACTTAAAACTTATTAAACTTAAGTTGCAAATTTTACATTATTGACTTGAAGAATTTCCAACAAATTATTTTTAATGGATATTTAAGACATTCAAAGACATAACTTTAAAATGCAGTGTTTTGTTACTCGATTATTTAGTTAAATAAATTCAGATACGAGTATTTCTCAAGTTTAAATTTTTAATACTTTCCCCACCAGTCAGAAACTAACCTAGAATGCATACAATTTAATCAGAAGTTATCAATACTTTTAAGACCAGACGTCTCTTTGAAGACTAAGTTACAGCACAGCCAAATGAAACAAAATAACTAAGTGAAAGTGTCTGAGACTTTTCATTTATTGATGTTTCGTCAGTTGAAATCAGATTTGTCCAGAAAATTCCTTCAGTACATTAACGAGAAAAAAAAAGTTTCGTAAATTGGTTCTGATACAACAAATAAAAAAACGATAGGTGTTTTTTAAAAATATCTTATAAAGCTAACTCTGTTGTTGTAACTAGTTCTAAAAAAAACATTTTCGTTTTTTTGGCATTTGTTGTAACATCAATGTGATAATAATTAATAGGTGCTTTTTCACAGACATTGCAAAAGAAAATATAAAACGATTAAGAGTAAAAGTCAATAAATAAGCCTCTGCAGTTTTATATAAATTGTTAAAAAAAAATACTATTTTAACTAAGAATAAAATCTTAAATATATAATAAATCATAAAGTGTAAGAAAATAAAGGTAAAATCTCTTTTAATACCATAATAAAATGGAAATTAAGTCTAATTCATTATCATTATTGAAAGAAAAGAAATTATTATTTACATATCTTATGCCAAAATTGCACATATAATATATGACAAAGAAACAAAGATTTCATTTGATTTACGACAGATTTCATAAAATTTGCCACTACCTAAATACAGTAATCTTTCCAATTGCACGAATAACTGATTCCATGAAAAAGACCCTTAAATAAAAGCCGAGTAAATGGTACCATTAATGAAATGAAATGCATCTCATATTGATGCAATTATAAATTAATCTCACACATTTTATCACATTTGCAAATGCTCTCTATACAACTGCAAATTAATTTATACGATCATGAAATAAATCACTCTCAGAAATCTCCGAATTGGAGTTTTCACATAAAGCATTATGGTGACACCAAATCTCTTATAGGTAAATCATCCTGAAGTGAACCCGCATTAATGGAGGGATTTTTATATTTTATCACTAATAGAGCTATTTCATACAGTAAACTGATAGTAAAATAAATGTGTTGGAAAGAAACTATTTTGTTTTCTTATTTTTGCAATTAGTTTACGGAACTCTACGCTTTATTCAGAGATTATTTACCTTTCTAATTTTTTACAATCTTTATTATATGTGTTGCCAGGAAAAGACATTTTATAGGATAAATATATAGAGAACAGGTTGGTTTGTGAAAGGAAATTAATCAAGAATAAATGGAGGTAGCAGTAGCTGAATGGCCATGGTTGGCGTTATTTCTGCAGAATCATGGGCGCCAATAAAAACTCACTGTGTGGAGAAATCGACGCAGATTAAACATCTGACTACTTGCGACAACTTTTTTTTTTAAAAAAAAAATGGAGGTTTGGGGATTTTTTGTGGTTTTTAATTTTGTTTAGTACATTTTTTTAAAAAAATATGCTAAAATTAAGGAGATAAAAAGAAATTATTATTACAAAAATGGAAAAAAATGGTAAAAACTTACAAAAAATAACATAAACGGGGCCCATTCTGTACCAAAACTTTATGAACAAATTTTCAATTTTAATGTGTTGCTATGTTATTCATTTTTGAAATGACCTTCAGGATAAGAGATATTTTAATTTTTTACAAAAACTAGAGCTCTTTATCTTGATTATTATATGAAATTGCTTAAAATAACAGTGATTATGTTAAAATAAGGGACTGTAAATTTTGTAATAAAACATTGATTGATAAATCTGAAGGTTAAAACACTCCTACTATTATACAGAACATACACAAAAAAATTCAGTTAATTATTTTCAAAGCTTTTTCTTAGCAATATCGCTGTCTCCGTTTGAGCATTTTTAAAAACACACATTTTGAGTAAAACGCGTTTTAAAGCCTGACATATTGCTTAAAGTAATGGCATCGACTTTTACTAAAACACTTTTACTTTTTGCTCTAGCGAACAGAGAATAATAATCTTGGTATTTTCATAAAGCTTATAAGATGGTCTATAAAAAAAACATAAAAAATTTGTCAATTTTTGGCAATGTTTACAATTTTAGAATAGTCGGATACTTTAAATCTGCCGAGTTCTCACCATTGGTGAATGTGTAATTTTGCAGAGTGGTTCACTCCACTTGGCCGAGATACAAAATAGCGAGGTTCGTTGCCAATAGCTCTCGTGTTGCTTTGAATAGTGACATTAATAATCAATCGATTAAAAGGAACTTTAAAACTTTCCGAGGTAACAAGGGGTTGTTGTAAAGTTTAAACGTAAAATTTAAAATATTAATAGCCAAAAAAGAGGGACATATATCATTTTTGATCGTCTCATTTGAAGAACATATATTCCGCATTTGCTCGAATCTAAGCCGCACAATTTTTCCAGTTTAATGCTACTGAACATCAGGTACGGTTTAGAATCGAAGGCAAAACATTTGTTGCATGAAGGAAATTGAGAGAGTTTCCTACCCCTTCCAAAATCAAAAAATATTCCATTTCATTCGGGCGGCTTTGTGATGTTCGGCTATGCCTACTTCCCTCTAATCCCCCTTGTCTACTCTCGGACCCGACTAGAAGGGTGGGAGCAACTAATTGATCAGAAGACATGCTTCACGAAAATTATTTTATTGTCACACTTATCAACACAAGCACAATAATAATCCAATTAAGATAGTTTGATCACTATTTAGAGCGCGAAGGTGAGACCAGTTATCCTGGGAATAATATTACGGGCATTCGACTAATCTGTACGATAGCCTATACAAGCTCGTTATTAACTCAAACTAGCAATTTAGTTCCTAACTTCTATTTAAATAATACGCACAATACCTGTACTCTTGTAAAGCAGAAGTCCTACAGTTGAGGCCTTGAACACTAATATCTATCTTGATCAGCTCACGTCCAAGTGATCCTCACTTTGGATATCTTCAATTCTCACTTTAATAATCTCAGATTCGCACTTCAATAACTCACGATCCTCCCTTCACTAACTCTCGTTCCACACATCATTAACTCTCAAAACTCGCGAATTCAGAATTTATATAATAAACTTAATTTGCATAATCACGTTTTCTTACCTTCGGTGAAACTGGGTTGAAAGAAATGTTTCCATCAAAGAGTCCCCAAGGGGTTAGTAGAGCCGCATATAGATCCGTCGCAACTTTCATCGATAACTTATCCCATCCCGTAGTTTATCTCTAGTATTCAAACTACCCCAAACATCGTTATCTGCTCGTATATTTACGAAATTTTTGGTATATACTCTTTCTTTTAATCACCTAAACAACAAAGATATCAGTAATAGCAACAAGACAAGTTCACTAAATGGTGCATAATAAATGCATTGGATAGCAAAGCAGATGTCACCGTGTGGGAAAATGGCAACGCGGGCACCAATTCCGAAGTCAGTTGTGGGAATGAGAGTGACGAATCATTTTCGAAACATGATACTGACGATTAGATTAATTATTAACTTCTTAGTACTTCTCATTATTTTTTTTTATTTCTTAAGTAACGCATATTGATGAACCTCTTACACATTTTCCACCTCATAAACGGGTAGAGAGTTGAGAGTGCGGCTAAGAATCGATGACAACATTTTTCACAAAAACAGTTTGAGAACTGGAGATGCAGCTTAGATTCGATTAAATACGGTATATATTTTTAAATTCATAAATTTTTATATATTTCATTCTTTCATCATTAGTTCAGGAAACAAATCGATGACTCATTTGCTTTTGTAATTAAAAGACAATGCAAGTAAATTAAAAATTTATCTCTTTTTCCTTACCTTTTTTAAAATCTAAACTTATTCCCCCCAAACATATTCGATAACCGAGTGTTCAGTCACAAACTAGAAGCCAACGTTATTTTTATCAATTTGATTTTACATCACTCTCTGAAACAAACGAGGTCTATTGGCGAAGGACTTCGCAATTTTGAACTTCGCTCAAGTGACGATTTCGACATCTAAACTGGCACGCCCCTCTACAAACTTCTACACCACGTAGTGGCGTAACGCACATCCCCGCATCGCGGGACTGGAGGGGGGGTCAGGATTCAAGGGGCCCAAAGCCTGATGTTATGGTTTTGCAATCCTTTGTAGAATCTGGTTTGGGGCCGAAAACTTGACTATGCAAGAGGGCCCTAATATTCTCCTTTAGGCCACTGACACCACGCCAATGAGAGGACTTTGAGCCTTGACCAATTTAACGTGCATCAGTCTCTCTACACGACGGGTCTTCAGTGGCATTAGATTTTGCACCTGAGACTCTACAGCGCCGATCACGAATTCGTGACCATGACTACTCGTTCATTCTTGCCATCATTATTGATGCACATCATTATGTGATGTCACCATCACTGATGACACCATCACTGATGACACCATTATTGGTGTCACCATTATTGTTATCGAGTCTCTAGCTTGTGTTCTGATCCCACTAAGGACACGACATGTAGAAAGACTAATGTACGTTATATCTGTCGAGACTCAAATGACAGATTAGGTGTCGCCGTTGTGACACGATCACAGTTAAAAATCTCGAGGTTCGTCGTCAATAATCTCGTGTTTTTTTAGAGTGCTATTCAATGAACTCCCTCTAAAGTGTTTTAAAACATAAGGAAAAATCTTCCTCGGTACTTACATTTAAAGGATTTTCTAGACTGAATGAAGATATCCTCATTTATCAAGTACCCAAGGGTCTCCCGTGTCGTCACTTTACTGACTAAATATATTTACAGTCTGTACTCCGCATTGTCTGACTAAATACCAAAAGCATTCACGAAAAGAAATGCACATATTTATCTTGTAACTTTGGAGTCTCGCTCATGCTATATAGTTAATATTTTATAGTATGCGTGAGTGCTTGGTTCACTGAATATTTAGTTTCTTAGAAAATTTATAGCTTCATGAAAACAATATTGTTTTCTAAGAAAGAGTTATGTCGGCTGTTTTGTATGGTACAAAATGTTACTGCCATAAAAGAATCAACTTTAGTAAAAAATACTAAAGCCCAACTCAACTATAATACTTGAAGTAAAAGTGCCTATAGCGGTAGAAGTACCTTTAAAATAATACAGAAGCAATTACTCAGACACCCAAAAAGAGAAATGTCTATTCCTTCAGTTCAGAAATAGAAAATTATAAACATCTTTGAGTAAACGACTAATATTTATTCATGTTCTTGTTATTTTTCAATCAGTTTAGTCAACTTTTCTAGAAAGCATAGAAATTACAAACGCTTTTCTGTCATTTTTTTAAATAATTTTCAATGCATGAGTTTTTTTAAATATTTAACTTGTAAAATAATATATAAATTACAAAAAATTTCTTACAAACTTACTTTAAAATTTTAATAAATGAGTGTACTTCATTTGAAGTATGATGAGCATGGAAAATAAATAAATTAGTTGAATTTTAGCACATAAGTTAACATCTAAAAGAATTCTTAGTAGAGAAATACAAATGCTTTGCATAGCTTATGTTTGGGAAGGGCATCCATAAGAACTAAATCCATCAAAAAAGGTATCATTAAAAGTTCTTCTCAAACTCGACAAAATGAAGGTAAAAAGAGCTTTTTAAGCAAATTGTATCAGTATAGTTTAAAAAGTAACGTTCTTTCTTTATGGCTTGGTTTTTGATTAAACATCAGCAACGCTTTCACTAATTCAGCTGCGTACGAAAATCATTTCAAGTAAATTTCGCAATGTTTTTTTAGATTTTGAAAGCGAATAGATTATGTGTAAAAAATCCATGCTTTAGAAAATCTTATATTAAATTTTCAGGATTTATCTTACAAAGAGCAAGCACTTGCGTCAGTATTTTTTTTTTTTTTTTTTTTTTTTTTTTTTTGCTGAAAGGAACATAGATATTCTAAATTGTTTCAACAAAATGATCACGAATATTGAGAATTTAAACTTTTTCACTCAATATTTGTTCATTTCCTCATATGTACAAATCTAATTAAATATATTAGAACAATGAAAAATAAAGCAGAGAGAATCACGTTTGAGATTTGCTCATATTTCGGTAAAAAAATCCATGCTTGAAGAGATTTATGCGTATCCTTTCTGCATTTTTTGTAGAGGAATTTTTAAAAAATGTATGATGTTCCTAAATTTTTTTAATGAACAATTCTCCCTAACATTCAAAAATAAGAATGATTTTTTCAGAGGTTCAAAAGTAAGAATAGCATGCAAAATATAGAATAATACCTTTACATGGAAAAGTTTATATTAGATAATATTTAGTGGCTCTCCTTTAGTTTTAATACATGACGTTTTGTGTATCTCGTGTTCCTGATATTATGCAATGATTTCTTGCAGCTATTTCTGCAGAGAATTGCCCAAACAGATTTCAGTTTCCTCTCACGAGCTTGCTTTTGTCCTGCGGAACTAAATTATAGAGGTATTTCTTCATGAAGTTCCAGATATTTTCCATTGGGTTTAAATCAAGAAAAGTGTTAAACCACAGCTAGCTCTTCAAGCACTTTGTAGAAAAAGCAATGTCATACACCAGTGCTTCTCAAACTTTCAATATTTGCAACCCAATATTCAACCATAATTTTCATCGCGCCCCCCTCCATACAATAACATTGTATTGAATTCAATTGTACTATACTTTGCTGCTAATTACTAGAATACGACTTTAACCTCTTAAGTGCAACCAGCGTATATAAACGTCTTGCTCAATCAAAGCGTTATTTTCCCCTGACGTATATATACATCTTTTCGAAGTACGATCTTTTCTGTGCACTGCTATCCATAAAATTATTGCGAAGGCTATAGAATGCAATAAAAAGAACTTGACAGTGTGTGTGTCCGGTGGGATTGGGAGCAAATTCCGTAACTTTTAATTGGCAGTTCAGAGATTAATTATAAACGGAACAAATTATCAAGATAAGTGTTAATTTTTGTATATAATTTTACATATAGCAAGACCATCGGGTCACTGGTAATTATTAAAATTGATCCTAACTTAATAGTGTTATATTAATGATCAAATGCATTGTATATTGATATAATTATAAGTATATTATATCAGTGTAAATGTGTATTTTAATTTTTATTGTGTCAGAATGTATTTTGTTTACTTTCAGTAAATTAGTAATTTTTTTAAATAATCTTTTGTTTTATACTTTTTACATGCTCGCGCCCCTCTTCTAGAGTTATCAGCCCCCCCCCCCATTTGGGAGCACCCCACAGTTTGAGAAACGCTGTCATACACGTATAGCCTGATAACCGCAGGAAGCTCAAAACATTGATTCATTCCTAGAAGTATTCTACACCGGTGTGCAAAACTTAAGCAACAGGTGGGTTTGTTGCCATAACTTCACGAAAAATCATCTGAGAGACATGAAATTCTGAAATGAGGGAGAGTATTATGTACGTAAAGGATGACGAAAGCATCGGCGCTGAAAAAGGAATACAACGCATACGGTATGGAATCAAACAAAAACAAGCTTTATTGAACGCATAGTATCGTGACTCATGATTGTCTATCCAACAGGAAGAACAACAAGCAGATGTTCCTTAATATGGTATATGCCCTCCCCTCACTACAATGGTTGCTTCGCACCGTCTCCACATACTCAGAACCAGCTGGTGCAACATTTCTTGAGGTAGGAGTGCCCATTCCTCAATCAACATCTGTTTGAGTTGTTGGTTGTTCTCCGGATGATGTAAGCGTGCTGCAATACGTCTCCCCAAAGCATCCCACACATGTTCGATGGGATTTATATCTGGGGAGCACGCTGGCCAATCCATTCGAGTGATATCTTCACTTCCCAGCAGCTCCTCAGCAGCAAGAGTGCGATGTGTGGCCGTGCATTGTCATCCATAAAAATGAAGTCTGGGCCAATGGCACCTCGGAACAGACGCACATGGGGAAGAAGTACCTCCTCACAATAGCGATCCTCGGTTACAGACCCTCTGTCGAAAATGTGAAGCTCAGTTCACCCGTTCAGCATAATGCCTCCCCAGACAAGAACTCCAGGACCACCGTAACGGTGTCTTTCCTTGATGTTACTGGGATAAAACCCGCGGGTCCCAATCTCTCTCCAAATCAAAACGCGTTGAGAATCGCTTCTGGTACTGAACCGACTCTCATCCGTAAAGAGGGCACGACTCCATTGATCAGTTGTCCAGTTTTTGTGCTCTCTGGCCCACTGTAAACGGTGGCGTTGGTGGCCAACTTTCAACGGGAGGCAGCGTTCAGGACGGCGGGCGAATAGGCCCCCTTTGTGAAGGCGTCTGGCTACAGTAAACCTCGACACTTGTCGACCCGTTGCTGTACAGAGTTTCTGAGCAATGGTGCTTGCTGACTGCTGTCGACCTCTTTTCTCCTGCAGGATGATATATCGGTCATATCCTGCAGTTGTCGTCCTCGGGCGGCCACCACCAACCTTTCTAACAGCTGTACCTGTGGTTTGGAACGCTTTCCAAGCGCGCGAAACGACACTTTTGTTGATTCCGAACTCTGCAGCTACACTGGTGACAGTACGCCCCTCCAGCTTTCCGATCATTGTTCCAATTATGAAGTCGTCCAGGTGATTTCTTCTAGCCATATTTCACGAACTGACTCACTGGCACTTGCAGCGAATATGTTGAATTGCGTCTCCGTCCTTCATTTTATTCTACTGTTGAGCAGCGCGCGCCGACATCACGCGTTTTGCGTACGCTCACGTCGCTTCTGACGTTTCGTTCCTGATATTTGCATACGCATGACATTTCTACTGACTTACGTGTTCACTGTACTGATCTCCAGACCTCCTTTTCTGCAATTTCATGGCTATCTGCTAAATTTTTACATTGTTGCTTAAAGTTTTGCACACCAGTGTATTATATTCCTGAATACCCCACTGCGATCAGTATTTACACCACTGCTGGTGTCAAATGCACTTAGTGGTATGGAGTTCCATGCTTGTTGTTAGTAGAATACACGCTACAGGGCGCCTGGTTCGGAGCTGTCCTTGAAAGAACCGATTTCTAACAGTTCATTTTATCACTGTGGTGCCAACTGCAGCTCAAATTTCTGCTGCTGACGCAGTACGATGCGCCACAGCCGTTCGCCGAATATGGCAGTCTTCCCTCTCGGTAGTGCCACGTGGCCGCCTGTAGTCGCCAAGAGACGGCAATAGATTAATCACGGTTGCGAGCTCGTAGCCAACTTTGTAGAGTCATGGGCTTGTAGTCTAGTGCCATTGAAGTCCCTCAGTGTAGAGGGACTAATTCATGTTAAATCTGTCGAAGCTTCAAGTCCTACCTTTAGCGTGATGTGGAAATTTGAAGAGTTGAGGCATGCCAGTTCAGGTGTCGTCCTTATCAGCTAACCGTTGTTCAGAATTAGGAGTTCTGTTTTCAGTACCTCTCGTGTTGCTTCACAGTATGACATAAATCAAAATCAAATGATTCTACATATGTATATTAAGTTTCTGAAGCTCTTTTCCTCATTTAGTAATACTCTTGAAGCTCATTTCCTCATTTAGTAATACTCTTGAAGCTATTTTCCTCATTTAGTAATACTCCAAAAGCTCTTTTCCTCATTTAATAATATTCTAACACTTTGAATTCCCTCTGGAAATATTTTAATTTTTTGAATAATTTATATAAAAAGTTCCTGCTAATTTTTTTAGCCGCGTTTGAACAATATATCATACATTTACTATAAGCCCTTCGTAATTTTTTCGTTCGTTTTTGTTGTTTATTTGTATAAATATCATGCGTTTTTACAATACGATGCATTTTTTTATTGTTCTAACATTTTAAATTGGTGTTGTACAAGTAAACATTTAAAGTTGTTGTGGTATTAGTCATAAAGACTTAGCTCTAGCATTATGAATAAATATCTTAACCTTAACTTGTGAGTTTAAGTCTACGCTTTGGCGTCTTCAGCGAAAAACACCTAAAATCTTTTTAAACTAATGCGTCTGGAGCCATGTCTAAGAATTACGTAAGAATATCTAAAAGCTTGCTTTATAAATTTTCTGCCTGTCGCTTTTCTTGAGGAACAACTCAAATAAATTTGGTAGTTAAATAAGTATTTAGTGTCTTGTTTTATACAGGCCCATGATAAATTACCTATCTATAAGTAAAATTAGCATGTTCACTAAAATGAGAGAAGAGACATTTTAAAGGTCTATTTCGTTATGGAGTATAAGGAAGAAATGAGCTAGTAGCCACGAGATATATTTCAGTAATGTGTGGTTGAACGAGTATTTAAATTTAAGAATGATAGAGTGGATAATTGTATGGTTTTAGGGAGATGATGGATCTCTGACCATATTTAAAAATAGAATCCAATATTTTTACTCTGGTATATATTTTTTGAAAACGATCAAGCAAAATTTGTCGAACTCATGCACATATTACAATATAAAAAAGAAATACTTAATTAAATATTTAAATCGAAAAATCGGAAGAGGGAGAATTATAAGGCCATTATATCACTTATTTGTTTAGTGTAATTTCATTAATTTCCTTCCAATAATCCCACGTAAACGCAATAGTCTAGTGGTTGTTCCCAAATTCGTGTTCGGAATGTCGCAGGTTCGTGTCCTTGGGCCCCTGAAGAGGGCGCTGATGCACGTTACATCTGTTGAGGCTCAATGTCCTCCCATTGGTGTGGTAGTTAGGAGAGGTGGTGCCAGCTCAGGTGTCATCCTCATCACTTGACCGAGGTTCAAAATTAGAAGATCCGTCAACAATAGCCTTTGTGTTGCTTTATAGTGCGACTTCAACATAACTCTCCCTCATCCAAGAAGACTACGTTCTTTTCTCGTTGCTGTTCTCCAACTTTTCCCACCACACCAACATGAGAACTTTGAGCCACGATAGATTTAATGTGCATCAACCCTCTACACGGCATGTCTTCAATGTTATCAGCGACTCAACAATGCCGGCCACGAGTTCCGATATGCTGAAAACATGCAAGAAATAGAAAGCTATTTTTTTTCAAGTTTTGTATGTAGTGGCGATTTATTATATATTGATAGATATTAATATTGTGAAAGGAGTTGATTTTCAAAAAAAGAAAGTCTAATATTATGATCAGTAGAGATAAATGCAACCAATTGCGCTACTTTTTTAAATAGAAATATCGCCAATCAGTGCGATGCGCATGCGATGGCGCCAAATACGTATCCTTTCTAAGAGTCGGCTCCGGTGGCACGGAGGTAGAGAGCCCGCTTCGCAAGACTAAGGTTGCGGGCTCGATCCCGGCTAGAGTTGATCGATTTTCAGGATGCGAAAATCGTAGGCACGCATGCCACAAGATTATGTGGCATGTTAAAGATCCCTTGAGTATCAATTTGGCTCTGGTACTCTCAATAAAATTAAATCATGGCTATATTTAGCATCCAACGATAGATTGAATTTTAAAAAAACATTAATTCAAGCTTCCAAATTTGGTAGCGAGAACCGTTATAACCGTTTATTAGAAACAAAGAGGTTTATATACTTCCTTTATCTCTCTCAAAAGGAGAATTCATAAATTATTTATAGAAATGAAAAAAAATCTATTTAATTCTAAGTAAATTTATGTGAAAAAAAATATTTAACTCATTGTGAATTCAGAAGCTGCTTAAGTTGGTTAAAAGTAATATTAAGGGCTTTATAACATGATTACAACATACTGTTTCTGTAAGATAAGCAGTAAAGAAATTTTCTGTCCTGTAAACAATAAAGAAGGAAAGTCCATGCAATTATAGTCTTTAGGGACCAAAATAAATCAGGAAATTATCAATATACTAAAGTGATTTCAGCATATTCCTACACTTTTAGGAATGTATATAGTAATACTTTAATAATTCTTTATGTTTCTCAGTTTTTTAACGATATATTTAGATATATATACAGGGTGTCCAGCCTTAATGTGACCCAATAGCTAATTCCAGAACCGTTCGGGTTAGATATGCACTTCCAATTTGAAAAATGTTTTAAAACAGGTAAGGAATGTTTTTACGTGCTTTTCGAACCAAAAAACCCTTTTAGAAAGAAAAAAAAAGTTAATTTTTTATACGGTCCACAGGTCCTATCACTTATATTTAGAAAAAGATGCAGTACACAAAAACAAAGTAAACATAAAAAGTTTCATTTTATTACGATAAAAACTGGCCGAGTTATGGAACTTTGAAAATCATACTTTATATGCATTTTCTCGGCTATTTTCAAGAAGCTAGTAAGGGGCCGTCTCCAAAGTGAAATTAGTTGGAACTCTATAAGAAAACTTTTGTTCTTGTACGTCACTCATATGTAAATCGTTCTTAAATTTAAAAGCATACGTTAATAATACAATAATTGAGTACTTAAGAAATAAAATTTGTTCTGTGTACGTGTAAAACGTAAAAAATTTAAATATTTTGGACGAAAAAAACATTTCAAAAGGAGTTCCAAAAAATAGACTTATATGCTATGGCTTCAGTCTGATTTGCTGCGTTTTTGCTGATCTTGACGAACGTTAAAAATCTGTTGTGTAGTCGCTTGCAATTGCATACAGTCGTATTCTAATCTTACGAATTATAGTAGGGGAGAACGAGATGTATACAAATGAAGAAACTGCGAAATGGTACTGTTTTATGGGCAGTGTAATCGAAATAAGAGAGAGGCGGCAAGACTTTATGCCATTAAATTTCCCACTCGAAGACATCCATCTTATTGCACAATTGCCCGTGCTGTTCAGCGCTTGTATAAAACTGGGAGTTGCAATAGACGTATTCCCTGTCTCGTGCCTTCACCATTATTTAAGTTAATTTGGTCATTCTGATATAATAAAACCCCTGATTCATGATTGGTGCATCATTCCACATTATGCTATAATTTGAACGGCAAATCCTGTATTATTTTGCTGCTATTTGTTAAAACAAGGTGTTTTAATCTTTTCTGTACAAATTGTATTTCTGTAATTTAATTTTTATTGTTTGCCATACAGCAATACACATTGTCAATCTATGATGTTTACTACGATGTTTTAATTTTTCTATGATGTTTTTTTTAGGCTCTTTCTGTAGATAGTGAATTACTGTGCTTAAACTCAATTTATATACGACCCCTTTTCTGAGCAACTCTGATGCTTCAAATTTATGTAGTCATAACTCGGCTAGTTTTTATCGTAATAAAATGAAACGTTTTGTTTTTACTTTGTTTTTGTGTACTGCGTCTTTTCCTAAATACAAGTGATATGACCGGGGACCGTATAAAAATTTAATTTTTGTAATTTTTTTGTAAATGGGTCTTTTGGTTCGAAAAGCACGTAAAAACATTCCTTACCTTTTTTTAAAAAAATTTTTAAATTGGAAGCGCATATCTAAACCGAACGGTTCGGAAATTAGCTATTGGGTCACATTAAGAGACTGGACACCCTGTATATATATATAACGATCTTTTCAGATTTATTTAACTTATGAATTTGTAGTCAAATATTAATTCACATTTTTCTTAATAACTTATTACTTCTCTTATCCATTTCACAATTTACAAAAAAATTACAACACCTTTAAGAAAAAAAATTATATGCTTCCAAAAATAATCAACCATTCAGTCATCATCTTTCAAGTACTTGCTGAAAAATGTTTAAGAATTTCTATTTGAAATGTTAAGCTTGAACTCGCTGCTTTCCCAAACTACTACCAGAAATCCGTAATAGAATGATACGATCCACAAGTACACTCATTTCCAAGGAATAACAAACTCCAAAGGATTGAATCTAAAAAGATCAATATTCTATAAGGGTTGCCTATATTAAAAGAGGACACGTGCCATTGAGCCAAAATGATTGAACCTTTAGCAGAGCTACCGAACATGGATATAAAGGGAGATAGGAGAGGTATAGCATAGCATTCGACGCGCAATAATGAATCCTGTTCATGGTAGAGGAAATAGATCAAAGGTAAAGTCGTGCTATTCATATAGGCGTCCATATCGAAGCAATGCGCGGTAGTATGGTTTCCGATTGTGGAAGGTGAGCTGAATACGGGCAGTTATCAAAGGATGGGGTCAGTCTATGGCGAGCACTGCTTAGTTCGAACAATTGTTGCCAAAGTTTTTGCGAAGGGTGGCAAACGATACCAGATCTCCATGACAATGCCGGCCCAAATGTCTCTCGTGAAGCTCAAACAACCTAAAAAAAATTCGCTGAAAAGTGTTGGAACACCCAGAGTACAGTCCGGATTTGTCTCCCTGAAACTTTTACACTTCTTTCCACTTAAGAGAGCATTACATTTCCATTCGGATGATGAAGGGAAGGAAACTATGAAGGACTTCCTCGATAATCAATAAAAATCTTTCCACTGCGAAGACTTAGACCTTCTGTCGAAACAAGGGGACCTGTGTTACAAAGCCCAAGGTTATTTATTTTAAGTTCTAATAAAGGTATTCTTTTTATTTAACTTGTCCACTTTTCATTTGGGCAACACTTATATTCACAGAATAACCCCAGAATTATTAAATATCGATTTGTTTAAACAAGAATATCTTTATTTTGTGAGTTCCTTAAAAAAAGATTGGCAAATTGCAAAGAAAGTATTATTATTTGGAAGGATTGATATAGTTTATTAACATCATATTTAGAAACAACACAAAGACTATTGGCAACGGACCTCATAATTTTGAGCCTTGAATAAATGCCAAGTACTTTATTTGAGCTTGCACCCCGATCAACAGATTTCTATTCCATGTAATACACCACCTTTAAATAAGTTCTATAAAGTTTAAATTTTCGAACTGATGCCCTCTATCCATAAAAAAATACACGTTCTACTTGAGCAAGGTTTGAGGTTTCAACTAAAGTAATATAATACAAATATTTGTAACTACAAAGTGACTTTTTATTAAATCATAATTTATCTATATTATCACTAGAGAACCGAGAATACACATTTTACACTACTAATAAATAAATTCAGAACATGCTAATGTGACACTAAATAATATTTAAAAAATCAAAAAAGAACAATAACTATGTTATTTTATATCAAAACACAATTTACAAAATTTACAAAGAAACTAGATATTTTCGCCAGGTGCAAATAAGTGGAATCTTCTCACAGTTGTATATTAAAAATAAAAAAAATCTAAAATGTTTCTTTAGTGTTGTATTGAAATATCAAAAATTGCAATCACGTATGTGTTAATATATATATATACATATTTTTTCGACTATGAGGAATCCATCACTATTAGAAAACTAAAAATAAACAATAAGATAACTTTTTAAAATGTTTCGAATGTCTTAATAATCAGTTGAAATTCACAACAGGTTGCTTTTTATTTATTTGGCCTACTATAACAAACTAAAAAACCAGTAGTTAAACATTTAACGTGTCTATAAATAAAACTAATCTAGAATCATTGAATTTTTTTCAAATGTAATAATTAAATTATAACGCATATTTCTTTATTAACTATAAAACTTGTAGTTTTAAACTAATGATACGTTGGTTGAAATATTTCTTTTGAATATGAAGATGAGCTAACTATAGTCCTTCTGCAGTATGGAAAATATGCTTTTCTTATATATACAAATAAAACAGATATTCTATCCCTATACAATTTTATTTCTGAATTTCACATTCTCAAAGAAATTCTTTCTTCACCAGAACAAATCAATACTTATATGAAATCGTCAGATAACATAATCGTATTAAAAAATAAGAAAACAAAAACGGAAAAATTCATTTCAAAAGTAATTTTTCTTGTTCAATAGTATGAAATTTAAAGCTTTTAAAGGTATGAAAAGTTTATAAATAATAATACATGGTCAGCAATTTTTTAAAAATTTATGTTTTAATTCGAATCAATTTTAAATCATGATTATGTTTGTATTTTAAGTTACAAATTTTGTTCCCGATGGGACACCACAAAAAATGAACAACAGAATAAAAACTAAGTATTTTTATAATTTTTAGAATAATTTAGGAAAAGTAAATAGCGATTTGAACATCAAAATCAATTGTGTGGTGAGCGAACGATTCTTGACTAGTTGAAATTCTAAATTCGGTAAACTTACCACATGATTCCTCATCAGTCCCATCTCCACAATCATCTTGTCCGTCGCAAATTAACTTTTTCTGAACACAGTTTTTGTTGTGACATATAATTTCATCATCAGTGCATTTTTCTAAATTAAAAAAGAAAAAGTGAAACCGAGAATAAAACGAATATAATAAATTATATTTCATCCCCATGAAGCGACAGAAAATAAAACTTTTACTGTCGTTTGTTAGTTCACAAATAACATAGTAGATGGCAGCACTATTCAAATATAAGAATTATTAATAGTCAAATTGGCATTGGAAAAGCATGGCTTTAAAACGTAAAACAGAGAATATATATATATATAAAGCGGATAAATAAATTATTTTTCATTCCCCATGAAGTGGCGGCTGAAAATAAAACTTTTATTGTCGTTTGTTAGTTCACAAATAACACAGTAGATGGCAGCACCATTCAAATATAAGAATTATTAACCATCAAAAATTGGCATTGTAAAAGAAAAGCACTATAAAAAAAATCAGTAATACTCATCAGAAGACCAAACATTATTCCCTTTCAGTCTTCACCCTTTTTACCAAAGGAAACATTTTCATAATTCTGGTATGAAAAAGATATATATTAAGGAACACTAATTGATGTATTTTTAATTATTCTTTAGACAAAATGATACATGTTCACATTGTGTGAACTTGTAGTTTTTTATTAGCTTTGCATACAGAAATTTGGGGAAACATGGATCATCTATGAACTTTGTAGAGTTAACCACTTGTTTGATTTTTCTACAAAAATGGAAAAAAATAAGCAAAATTCAATTTTACATTTTTTTTTTTCGAAAATTAAATTTTGAAATTTTTTTTTCTCCTTCTAATTTTAAATGTGCGTCACTCGATAAATTAAATTATTTTCCTTTGAATCAAAGGGATAGCTGGAAGGAGGGAGTATCTTGTTGCCATATTTAGTATTTTTTTTTTCTTCTCATTCCTTGTATATCTCATAATTTGTCACGAAATGCGGGCTTTCATATTTTAAAATTCATCGTGGACCCCTTTTGGTTTACATTTTGGCATTTGAGGGCGTGAAAACTCGGCTGGGGAAAACCTTAACTTTTCTCTGCTTGAGAATTTAATAGTAAGGGAATTAAATTAGTTACATTTCCTCTTAGAATGATTTACCCAGTTTTCTTTTTCAACTTTACAACTGGATAGAATGTGTTCCTAAAATAATATCTCCAGGTGCTCCAAATTACCAACTATAACTTAGAGATAAATCTATGAAATGCTAATTTCTGCATATCTATAAACATTTCTATTGATTTATTTTTCTGGTCACTATATCGCCAAAAATTTTACAAACTTTTCAATGTTTCTAAAATTTTTACAAGCCCCTAAATTTAACACAGCATAAATTCCCTTCCCCTCTTCAAAAGTCATGAAATACATCATATTTATAGTTAAATTTATTTCATAATTTCTGTAGTTATTTATGTATCATTCTCACTTGCATGCTTTGAATTTATTTTCCATCATTCAACTACGGTATAATATTATAATTGAATACCCTTTAAAAAAAAGAATGTTAGGCGGAAAAAATTTATTTGAAATAAATTACGTAATTTATTTCAAAAATTCAAAACAAGTAGTAGTATATTCTAATTACTTGGGTATAAAATTTAATTTATTCGTTCATTTAAGCCAAAAATAATAAATTTGAAAAATGTGGCGTGATGCATAAAAAAACCCTACTTATCAATTAACGTACTCTCTCTCTCTCTCTCTCTTTCAAAAAATTTTCTTAAAATATTTCCTAACCGTTTTAAAATGTTTTAATGTTTTTAATGATATTTAAATTAATCTGAAAAAGGAAATTAATGATATGTCAAAAAAATTTAAGAAATAAATTCTTTTAATTAATTTTACGTAATTTGATTATTAGGATTCAGCTTCAGTGCCTGAACTTTAAAAAAATGTATTTCGCCCATGTCACAATCTTAATACCACTTTCACTATTTCAACTTAATTTTCATAAATTTTATGTTTTGTGGTTTGCTTGATTCATTAATATCATTTGGTGATTTAAAAAAAAATATTTTTACTTTGTATAAGTCCACAAAATGTAGGTAAGGTGTAAAAAATTACTATCGAAATAAATTTATACTTTTCTACGATTTTCATTACAAAATAAAGAAAACTTATTTATGCATCCATAAAGAAGTACTATTAACTAGGCATCTTATCTTGGCAGAATTTCAATGAATTCAACGTCCACTGTATTTCTTTCTACCGCTACTTAAATATATCAAAAGAAATTCAAGCTATTATCGTGAATTAAGTCCATTCACTCAATGGTATGTAAAACAGAAGTAAAATAAAAAAAAATATTGCTTTTTTTTCCATTAAAGAAAAAGGTTGTTTTTAACGCCTGTAAAATCATTTCTTAATCATATATAAGTATTTTCTAGAAGCTTTTCCCTTTTCAAAAAATTGTGAACTATATTTACTGTATTTATTTTAAAAACTTTAAAAAACTGGTATAATTATGTCAACTTAAAAAATGTAATATAAGAAAATTATAAAATGCATAAATTACTTACTTAAATATTTATTAATTTACAAAATGTTTCTAATGTCTTATAGGAATATAACACTGATAGTGTGCATTGAGTTTAAAATTATAAATATGAAATAACTAAACAGTTTTTAATTAGATTTTAAATTTCATGTTGATTAATATAAGCCTTCTGAAAGGGTTTTAAAGATTTTTATTTATAAATAATCGAAGAGCAGAATTTTGTAAGATGAAACTGTACTTGTATTAATTTTTGTAAATTTCAAAACTGCTATGTGAAAGAATCGTCCAAGAAACAACAAAAATGCTTAATTTCTGAGAAAATATCAGATAATCCATATTGACCGAATTCATTTTGTAAATTTTTATTGCTATTAAATAATAGTATACTAGTATTGAAGCAATGAAATCCATGTAAGTCAATGTTTAAATATTAGATTATCAGATAAGAAAAACTGTTCAAAAGAAATGCGTATAAATACGTCTCATCATTTTATAATTTTGGAATTAATTATGTTATCATATCTTTCAGTGTTAAATTAACAAAATTGCAGCTAAAATAAATATTCATAAAAATTTGTTAGGTTTTTTTTTTAATTATAGGTTCTATTTTATTATTTTTCATTCCATTTTTATCATTAGTAAATAGTTTTATCTTGTTGAAACTTGTGTAATCTGACAAAGTAAGAAAATGCGTTTGAAAAAAAAGTCATCAATTTGAGCACAGAAAATATTATTATCAATTTTTTCAGCAGATATTAAGAATTAATTTTCACAAAGTACATTAACAAATACAACTGTGTATTCTTTATAAACATCTTTAGTATATGCTAAGATTATCGTATAAAAACTAATGAAAACTTTAAACAAGTTTAATATTTACAGATTTGTAAAAAGTACCATTATTTGAAATACCATGAAGAAAATGGTAGACTAAGCAACATACGAATGAAAAGAAAATTATAAATGTGTGTGAGTGGCATATATTATAATTTATATTAATATATAATCATTGATTCTAATATATAAAGGTACCATTTTCAACTAAACTTATTTTACACAACCCACTTATAATTAATGAAGATTGTATTGAAAGGGATATAAATAGTATCCAAATAAAAACTACAGTAAAATGAAATATTCTATATTGTTACATTTAATGTTAAATAAAAATAGTGTTTTCCGCAAGTTGAACGTCAAAAATAGATATGAAAGGCAGCAGACTGTAGTAAATATTCAACTCGGAGAATGATAAGTACAAAAAGAATATAACAGTTTGAAAGGGAAAATAAAAATCACCACAATTAGAAAATACATATGCATTGCATATTAACTGATCACTAAAATTTAAAGCATAAACATTCCAAAGCAATATATATATATTTCAAAACAACTATTGTTAAGTACAAAAGCATTTACTTGTTGAAACTGATTGAAACATATTTCTCCTTTCGTGAACTGTTTTTTTTTTCTTCATATATATATTCAACAGAACTTAATGAACTTTTATGTTAGACTTTGAGACACAAATACAATTTCAGAATCATAAGTTAATTTTAAATAATATTACACATCGTTTAAAACAATGATTTTTGTCAATATTTTAGTGGGAATGCGAATAATTATACTTCTATTTTCAACATAGTGCAAATGTTTGAAAATACACAAACAGAAAAAATGAAATCCTTTTTATCTCTGTATTTATAGCCTTATATAGATTAGATTCAGCTATCCATACATGTGTATATATTATGCTGTATGTATTTTACTTATATATAAGTGTGCTGCTCTTCCCCCCCCCCCCCCTGATTTCTGTATTCTAGAAAAGTTTCCTTCCGCCTAGTTAAGTAAAGACAGGGGAAAACATTTTTCCAAATCAGAAATATCTTTCGCTTAAGCATCGCTCTTGAAGTTTTGAAAAGAGGAGGAATTTCTCTATTATTTGTCAGTTTTTTATAGTTATTTTACTTATACTAATATCGTGATCCTATTGTTCCATATGGGAAATTGGAATATCAGGAGGAGAGGGAAAAAATTAAAGCTTTTATTTAGAAAATATTTATTGTTCATGGAAAAGCTCAAAAAACACTTTTTTTTGTTGTTGATTTCTTGTTAAATGTAAAAGTATGAAAATTCAATTTAAAAGTGAAAGTTACACATTATACCATCATGTTTAAAATCCAGGACCTTATAAACTAAAGACCATGATAATTTTTTTCATATTACGCCAGTCTTCAGCATCTCTGTCATTAGTCAATGATAAATTTGTGAAAAAGAGTCGGCAGTGAAAAATTTCAGACTATTATGTACCTTCCGTCACTGTGGAAAAATTATACATAACAGCATTTTCAAACATAAAAGAATAGAAAACGTGTTGGGAGACGTTTATTTCGGTTTCCTCTCTTAGTCATCTGCATAACGGTGACAATTTGTGCGTTTGTGTGGTTTCTTGATTAAAAACAATAATATTCAAATCGCTCCTAAATTTGATTTGAAAAGGAGAACATTGTCAATTTTCTAAATTATTCAAATCGAAAAAAAGTGAGCTTTTTAAAAACAAATTCAAAACCCAGAAATCGCTTTCTTTGAACTATTAAAAGAGAGAATGATATACAAAAATAAAAAACCGCGATCCAAAAGGGTAAAAGTTACCTTTGCTATGAATTAATATATCTGATTCTTCCAAGTAAAGAAACAAACAAAAGGCTTCCATCAAGTTCTAAGAAAAGCCAACATAAAAAAAAAACAGAAATCATTTGCGGTACCATAAATAAAAGAGATTCGTTTAAAGGGAAGTTTTCCATTTCTATTTCCGACTGATGTAGATGTCCAGCTTAAGTCAGAAGTTCTCAAGCATTTCTAAACTTTTCTTTTTAATTCTTCTGAATTTCTTTCGAACGTGGCGGTACCGTTCCGCACTGACGAATTTCCATCTGAGGTGCTGCTGCTCAAAAACTTTCTTAAAAAAAGAGTAATTTGGATTGCTGTGTCGGCAGATCTTTTTTTTTTAATGGGAACTTTCATAAAGAATGGTTTTGAGTATGAAAGGGGAGAAACGTTTTAAGAGAGTCGATGTCTGCTTTGTAATTATCTATGGCTAGACGGAGTTTGGAGCGGACAGACTGAGTATATATTTTCAAAAAGAATTTTACAAAGAAATATTTATGTTTCAGGTATTACAGATAGTTTTCTTCAAAATAATCATTTCTAGTAAGTTAAAAGCATCTTGTTGAGTTTAAACATCAAGATCCATGTGCTTCAAAATATTTTCGCGCCATTTATTTACATTTCAATAAAATCGTTATCTTGTAAGTGACTATTTTACTTTTAGTGTAAGAAATTTACAGAAAAAAACTCTTAATGTACCATTTCTAAACTGCTTTGAGTAATAAGCGACATATTTAAAGCTAATCATGAAGTTTTTGAAACTTTGTTTTGTGTAAAATAACAATTCTTTGATAATTCACGAATCTATGATAGGTTTTTTCAAAGGGAGAATGTGTGTAAGCAAATTCGGAGTATCTATATTTGATTCTAATAAAAATTGAGGCTTAGTCTAACTTATTTAATAAAATGGATAAAATTTAATAACTATAGGTTAAATACTTTAAAGTTAGCTTCAAATCGTAAGCGAAGGAAGAACTATGAAAGCCTTTGAAAACTTTCGGAATAATTGATTTTATATATATTAATTCAACTCTGTAAATTGCTTTTCGGAAATATGTTAGTTTTAAAAACAGTCCTTTTCAAAATTTAAAGAACTATATATATGAGGTCGGTTAAATGAAAAATTGGGAAAAAAATTAAATTCGATTATAGGTTGACGCTGCCGACAATTAATGTATCAGACAAAAAACTTATAAGGAAAAGGATAATTTTTAATGCCAAGAAAGCAGTGACTGAAATGATTTTGTGAGTCCCTGTTCTTTTTCTTAGCTTTATATTTCCTTAAAAAATCATATTTTGACATTTATAAATAATAATTTAGGAACAACGCATTTATACACTTTGAATGATAAAGAATTTGACTTCATGAAGACCAGGAAAACAAACGTCAGTTTTCTCTTAAAAGTTCTATTGGAAAAATGGCATGAGAATGAGAGTTATGTTAACATCGCAATATAAAAGCTGCACTAAGGTTATTGGCGACGGGCCTCGTAATTTTGAACCAAAACCTGAAATGGTACCCCTCTCCTAACTTCCACACCACACCAACAGGAGGGCCTTTGAGCCTCTACAGATTTAACTTGCATCGGTTCCCTCTACACGAAGTGTCTTCAGCGACACAAATGAAAAAAATGATATATATAACTCTCCTTATTAATTACAATAAGTATAAAAATGGTTTTTATTGTTCAGTTTATTTCTTTTATTGCTCAGTCGATGCGAAAATAGAGCATTTATAAAAAAAAATACACTAAACTTCTAAGGGTTTGTAATTTTTAATTTTTTATAAACTGAACTCAAAATTGATAAATTTTCTTTCTTCTGATGTTAATGCGAAATATAAAGAATTTTTGAGAGAATTATACCAAAACAAGAATGTTTCTTTCGTATATTAAACAAAAATTCTACATTTGAAATGAACTTTTTAAAAAAATTAAATTTTTTATCTTAAAATCTTATTATTTAATAAAAACTTTTTTTTACTGCATAATACTGAATTTCCACTGCTTAGTGTTTACCTAACTTTTTTCTTTAGTAGTTGATAATTTTTAAAATAAGTAAGCAAAATTTGTCGTTAAAATATTCTTTCTATTAATTGTATTATTATTCCGTTCCATTTGTTTTAGTATAATTTTTACATACTTATGTAAGTATTCACTCGCATTATATTTTTATAAATCGAAGTCGTAACTTTTTTATTGCTACGAAAACAGACGTTTGTTACCCATGTTTGAACAAAATTACTTCAAGTAGGTACCTAATGAAAGTTTTAAAAGGGATTACTACATTACGTTTCTTAAAGAAAAGAAAATCTATCACAGATCTCCATATATATAGCAGCATCTCGGTACATTCAAACTTATTAAAGCATCAATATAATATATTTATTACAACATAAAATAAGAATATTAATTCAAGTGGAAGAATTGATAGAACTTATTTAAGCATCAATATAATGCATTTATTACAAAATAAAGTACGAACATCATTTTTTTTTTAAAGCCGAAGAATTGTCCATTCTAATGAGCAATAGAAAAGCGTTACCTTTTCATTTTTAATAATTAGCTATTAAATAAAGTCTGTATATAGGATAGTTTAATATAAAAACTCCGCAGTAGAATCTTTTTCTTGAGATAAACAGCTCACTTCAAGTTGAAGTTGACAGTTGTTCTCTCCCTGAAGAAAGAAATGTGTTTGCTTAACTTAAAGAAAAGCGTTAAGTTAACTTTTTCTCAACACTCACAGTCACGTGGGTAAGAGTGGAGATGTTTTTATAACTCGATCTCTCTTCTAACAATGTCTTGATAATTATCGTACTGGATATATTCCAGTGACCTGATGTCATACTTTAATTTCTTTCACAACATTTTTAAAACATTTCTATTCAAACACACACACAACTGAGTTTCACAAAACATAAAGAGTAGGACAATTTATTTAGATAGCAAATAAATTACCATCATTTGATAATGTTCCAAGCAACATGTAGACAAAATGGTAAATTTTAATTAATATTTTCTCGGACAATGATTTTTCTGTATAGAGACGAATTTTTTTATCGTATAAAAGAGTTCACATGTTCGTGGCATATTAAAAACATGCATCCACAAGGATCATCAAACATATTTTGATTCTCTAAAACAACTTTCTTGGGGTATTAATTCTAAAACACCTATCTTGAAATTACTTGAAAAGGGTGTAAATCAGTACTTCTCAAACTTTTAATATTTGCGACCCAATATTCAATCATTATTTTAATCGTGCCCCCATACAATAATAATATATTGAATTCAATAGTAATACACTTTGAAGCTAAAGCTACACAATACGACTTTAACCTCTAAAGAACGACCGGCGAATAAAACGTCTCACTTTCAGCCAGTGCATTAATTGCCCCAGACGTATATATACGTCTTTCCAAAGTACGATATTTTCTGTGCACTACTATTCCGTAGGCCTTGGAGTGCAATAAAAGGACCTTGACAGGGTTTGTAACAGATTTACTTATTTCAGAGAATTTGCTTATTTATTCCTTTTCTACCCCCCCCCCCAATATGCTACAATGTAGTGTATTGGGGAGGGGGGTTAACACGTAGGCGGGTGCATGTAGTGACTACATGCATTCGCCTATGTTTTAAAGAACGGTGGGATTGGGGAGCGAATCGCGTAAATTTTAATAAGTATTTAAGGGATCAATTATAAACCGAACAAATTATCAAGGTAAGTGTTAATTTTTGTACATAATTTTGTACATGACAAGACCTTGGGGTCACTGGTAATTATTAAACTTGTTCTTAGCTTGGTAATTAACTTAGTATTCTTAACATAAATCTTAAACTAATTATAAAATACATATTGCGCAGTACTGATATATTTATAAGTGTATTATATCAATGTGTGTATTTTATTTTTTATTATGTTAAAATATATTTTATTTGTTTATTTTGAGTAAATTAATAATTTTTTTGAATAATCGTTTGTTTTCGACTTCCCAATATATTCTCACCCCCATCGTAGGGTTATTACACCCCCTAGAGGGACGCGCCCCACATTTTGAGAAACGCTGGTGTAAATAAATAAGATTCTAATGCAGACTAAAGCTCATCATAAACGTAGATTCTTATTGTTATTTATTTATTATAGGATTCTGCTAGCGGAACACGTAAGTACAATGGAAAGTTCTCGTCTATCATTTAAAAGATATACAAAAAATACATATATCCACATATATTCTAAAAATGATACACACACACACACACACACAAAATTATATGTTTTTTTTTGTTGCCAGTTATTCCATTCTAAAACAAAATTGGTATGAATATATCGTACGTCAGAAATGCTTCAATATTCAGAAGTAAAACAAAAAATTATAGTATTTATAAAAAAAAATCAGATAATATTAAATAATGAACACTTACGCTCAGGTTCTATTTCCGTCATCTGTATTTGAAATCCTCTGAAGGGGTAGTTCAGTTGATCGCTACTGTAGAAGACTACATGAAGCTGAGGTCCTTTCGTAATTAGATTGTATGTTGGAGTACCTGCACAAAATTTTCCCATCATTGGAGCAGCTGTAGAGTTACCATCAAAAATAACAACGCCATCGAATAAGCAATTGTATGAGGGCCATATTGAAACTACCAGGAATTTTACGAGGAATCTCTGTCACGAAAAAAGAATAAATAAATAAAATTTTAATCGGCACATCAACAGACGAATTCGGATTAAAATGAAAGGACTGAAAAAGTTATTAAAATACAAAAAATAAAAATAGGCACACAGTTTAATCTAGACAATTTACATTTCTTCCACACACACACACACAATAAGTTTATATTATAATACCATCCATTTTTCCACCAAGTAAACAAACAAATTCTAAGCAATTAACTTAATCTAATTTCTCGGGAAATACAATATAGATGAAATACAATGAAAATACCTAAAAACATGTAAAAAATCAATGATAAATGAGAAACATTTAAAATTCAAGAATAGGCAATTGAAAAAAAAAACCAAGAGATATTTTCCAGGATTGTATGTGGACCTTAGAATCGAATGAACTTTCGACTTTCGAATCTAATGAATGACTTCTTTCATTTTCAATGAAAAAAATCACTTTAAAATTACTGTCAGTGTTCCGGGTAATAAAAGCTAAATTATTCTTTCATCATATGCAATTATTAATTTTTACGCGAAGCTTAAAAATATTTAACACAATACTTTTCCAAAGAACAACAATCATTATTTTTAATGAGTATAACTAAACTCACATGATCGTCAAATTTTTGGTATTCGGGGTAATTAATAGTATTCCAAATGTGATGCAATGAATTTCTTTGAAAAATTACGTTTTTCGATTTCACATCCGTCATTTGTATGTTTTATAATTAGGAGGCAAAGTTTTGTCGCTTTTTATCAATAAATCAGCGAAAAGATTGCAAAATTTAACTTGATTGATCATTTTTATCAAATTACGTATTCAAATTTCAACACAAGGAATGAGGTGATTTTTTAAGAATAGCTTTTATCGAAATGTTAGTGCATTTACAGATAATTTCCTTAAAAAAATTAAATCTTTTATGATCGAACTAGTGTTTTTTAAAAAACTAATTATAATACAATTTGCAGTTACATAAGATAAAGTATGATTACTAAATCGTCCTTTTAATGGTATTGTGATGTTTGAGAAAATTAATGGTTGCGTGAAAGTTAGGAAATTAAATATTTGGTTTATTTACGTCACAGCTATTAATTACAGTATATACCTTTACTTTGAAGTTATTCAGAGTATTGAGTATTTCATTAGTGTTCAGAATATATTATTTGTGAGGGAGAGGCACAACCGCGGGTTCTCATCTGTGTTTTCCAGGGAATCAATCCCTTTCTACCCCATGTTCTTGGGAAGGGGGCGGTTTCTTTCTGACAATTCGAATTGCACTCGGAGTTTCCAGCTCTCAGGTGTGTCTAGCCGTTGGGTTTTCTCACGGTCATAGGTTGTCGGGGCGATGTCAGACGACAGGAGCCAATTTTTCAGCTGTATGACGCGAAAAAAACATAATATGAATGGTTTCAATGTTTTTCGAAACCAAGCGTTCGATGGCTTAAAATACTTAAGAAAACAAAAAGGATCTATCCCTATCTTCATATTTTTCTAAATACTGTGTAGTCAATATTTTTATAGTTTTCATTATTTTTCTAAGGTATAAAATAGTTAGCAAACCGAAATTTGCACTCACTCGATTTGATTCGGAAACACTGTAGATTGTCCAAGAACACAAAGAATTTGCCGGATAATGAAATTCTTGAAATCCTGGACTAGTTATATTTATGGTTTCTCCTTTTTCAACATCAATAATTTCATTTGATGAACAGGTATCTTCATTTGAAATGATACTGACCACAAAACCTGTACAATAAGCAAATTTTCTTTTTACAATAATACATTATAAATAGGCTTAGTAAGAAAATTTTGAATAGTGGTTTGTTTTTAAATGCCTTATATCTTGTTGTTTTGATGAATTTCAAAATAATATTTACTTAATTTTTAAATTTTTAATATTTTAAGAAATATAAAATATTAATTCTTAATTTTAAAAATTTTATTCCTTCACACTACACAAATCGTACTACAATAAATTTCTACATATCTCTAACACATAATATAAGTACATAACATTAATAATGAAAAATATTACGAATATTGATTCTCCTTTTAAAAAACATTTGATAATGGTTCGTTGATAAATCGTGACGATATTTATTTCAAAAATGCTAATTAATAAGTCTTAAATATGAATATGTTTGCTTAGGAAATTTTTGGGGAAGTTTTATAAAATCGTACTTGCAAAATACTCCATTTTTTTAACTTCTGATACAATAAAGATAAGAATTTGTGCTGAATGTAGATTCTTTTAAAATTTGTAAAAGAGTTCTTTCATTTTACACTGTCTTCAAAAAACTCCTTTTTGATGTTTATACATCCTCAGAAATCACAATTTCCAAATTAACTCTGAAATAAGAGATAAATCTTACTTTATTTTAAAAATCATAAGTCATTAAGCATCTGGTAAAAATAATTTTCATAAAAAGAAATAATTTAGTAAAATAATTTGATTATATTTAAATTAGATTGCAACTGTGAACTGAATGAATAAATTAACAAATGGGTTATTTTTCAAAAAAAAAAAAGGAAATAAAGGAAATTTAGCTATAGATCTACAAATTAAATGTTCAACTTCTAATCCTTCAAAGATTACAAAATTACATTTCTTTTTAAACCACTTAAAAAAGAACACATTACAGAAAAATTTATACATGTACACATATGTATATAGATATAGATATAGATACACAGTAATAATTACAGTCTATTACACAAAATATAAATAATCTAAAAGTTACAGCTATTACTAAAAATAGTAAAGATCCTATATTAATTATTTAGAAGACAAACAAATGTACTCTACACATAATAATGATTTTGAAAATTTATTTAACTCAACCTAATTTATACCAGATCCTTCTTTTTATCCTAATTACTTAAGCCGTATTAAAACTATCAGTTATCAGATTCTAACAGAATACTTAAACACAATTTTAAGTATAATAGATAAAAATTATGCAGTAATATTTTTGATAAAAGAGAAGCCTTTAACTTTAACCTTAAGCTCTATTTTGGAAGAGTAATATCCATATATATAGAGAGAGACTAATTTAAAGGAATATAATACTTAACTATCTGCAACATAATTTTTGTTTAATTTCTACAGATAGTGATAAAATTAATAAAAATTAATATTAATAAACTTCGATTAAAAAAATGATTACCCTATTAAAATTTCTTAAATCATTGTTTGTAATAAATGTAATATTAGCTTAAGTTAGTTTGATCTTAATGTTTAATATATTTACTTTACTTCATCAAAGCAGTCACTAGGAATTAACATGTTTAGAAACTATGCTAATTTGTTACGGTTTATTAATTTTGATTTTTGTAATTTCTCTTTGCCTTAAAATAATTACTTAAATTTATAATTTGCTTTCATATTATTTACATATAGAACATTGTTGATTTCACTGAGGAATATATTTATGATCAAATATTTACTGAAATGCAACCCTACTATTTCCTTTGTTTTGGTTATTTTAATGAAGTAAATAGATTTGTTTATATCTGTGATTTGAGGTAATTAAAATTTTTAAAAGTTTATTTTAGTACTTTTAAATTTACTAGATATTCTTCGAAGTAGATTATTTTTGATGCTACATGATTATGGGGATAAGAATTTAACTAAATTAAATCTAGTATAAGAAAATTTTAACTCTCTTCTAATTTTATTTCAGCACAGTAATGTAAGCAAATAAAAAAAAAGTTTGTAGTATAAGTGCTTTAATTAACTTTGTAATCTTATACCTAAGACTAACAGTTTATTAAACATTGCTTAGAAATAGAATTAATTATATATCTCGGAGTTAGTTTTATAAATATTTTCACTCGAGTAACTTTTTTCACTTAAATGTTGAGCAAAAAGCTCCTTTTAAATACGGAATCTACTACTCTATGTTTTTATAACTATATTTAACTTCTTATTGATAAATAGGGGTATATACTATTACCTCCATAGGTTCTTCAAGGAAAGAAAGTTAAACATTGCCATTCATTGAAAAATAAAGAGAAAGCTAAGCAACTGCAATAATTTAATAATAATGTAGCAATATTTTTTGCATAAAAAAGCTGCAGACACTTTCTAACATGAAAATTATAACTCAAA
>BMAO01031787.1:0-20840 GCA_019973975.1 Trichonephila clavata
TATATGTTTAGTTTTAAAGAGACGCAGATTTTAAAAAATTAAGATCCAGTGAAAACATCGCACTCACTCACGACGAGGTTGAAGAAGTGTATAAACAAAGCACTGAATGTCCTTATAAAAAGAAGAGAAAAACTAAATTTACGTTTGAAAAATATAAAAACATATTGTATTTCCTACTTTTCTTCCTTTTTAACCTTTGTATACAAATTTTACAGTAAAAACACAATATAAACACCCCTTGTGTGTGACATACTCTGCGCGAGAACTTTAGGTCGATTTTTCGCGCGAGTGATGCCCGGTTAAATCTAAAAACTATTTAAAAGCTATGAAATAAACCAACTTAATCAAATTACTACTACAACGGTATCGTGGTAGAAACAGAACATAAATTGAATGTCAAAACTTAAATTTAACTTTTAAAAAATACTGTTTTGCAATGATTTATTTGTTAATTAATTACAATATAATGCTACAAAATAATACTTAATAAATAAATAAAAGCATAATTGAAATATATAAATAATAGCTAAAACATGTTACTGTCTCCACAAAACTATATGAATAATAAATTGTTTGAAGAAAGCGTTGTGTGAGAATACTCTCCAGCTTTCAAATCCAAAAGAATTTTCTAGAATATCGTTTTAAGATGCACCCCACCATGCATTGTTTCAGCGCAGAGATTCTTGATAAACGATGTCAACTGAACGATGAATTTGAAGCAAATATGTAGAAAATTTCTGCTCTGCTGATTCTAGAACAACAGACATAGAGTTATCCTTCAGAGAAGCAGGGTTTTCTCAGACTTAGTGCAACGGTTTGAAAAGATTGTCCTTGCCTTTTCTTGATGTGCATAGGGAAGTTGAGACGAATTGGGAAATGAATTCATCTAAAATGGAACAGCAAATCCTGATGGAATCATAGAAATCTTCCAGCTGAAAATATCTTTACTAATGATTTTTCCAGTAAAAAAAAGTGCTTCAACAACATTTAGCACAAGACTTTTAATGAACAGTAGGAATTCATTATAAACAATTAAAATGTAACTAAATTTCTGCAGAGGATGACTGGATATTAATTTAAGTTTCAAAACTGGTAGCTCAGGTAGTTTCAAATAATTTAATAACTTTAACTTATACAATGAAATAAGTTTAACGTAAAAATTTGTAAGACGAAATAATACAGACTACTATGTATTTTCATGCACTTTTTTTTTCTCTTAAAAGGAAACGAAAATCACGAAACACGAAAAGATTTTTTATCTGGAAGAGGTAGGATATTGAAAATGAGATGAAATACTTTATTAAATGCTTAAGAAAACTTCTGTATATATATATATATATATATATATTATTAGACTATTCTACTGCATCATCGGAAGAATTTCTTGGAATAGATTATGATAATGTATGCACACAGAACCCAATTATGGCAGACAAAAACATTTTGGAGTTTGTTCAAAGCTCAAAAATTATCATTGTCGCAGATTCCGACAATGATAATGAAATGAATAATGCTCTTGTTCCCAAGTCATCCAAAATAAGGAACATCATCAAAAGTATGCGCAGTTGCTTAGACGCATATTCCAATGATGAAATTAATAACATAATGGACGATATCAAACAATTTCCTTACTTTTTGATGCTAGAAAACAACACAACGAAAAAGTATCAGATTATCTTCTAAAAACTTAGTAAATGCTTTGTTTTCCAAAAAACTTGTAAATTTTGTATTAAATTTCATTAAAGTTTTGTTTTGATTTTTATTAAATACATGCGTATATACATATCTATGTAAATAAAATGCACTATAACAAACGTAATTTTGTTGAATATATGGGTTTTATTTTCTTTTTTCTTTTACACTATCTCTTAACGCTAAATTCTTTTAACACGAAATAATATTTCAGTCCCTTCCAATTTCTACTTAAACTATTCTAATTGCATTTTACTGCTACTTTTGGGTCTTAAATAGTAATTGAAGCGAGATAAGTAGTTGCTCAGTTGCCGTCGTGAGGTATGAAATCATATCTGTTTCAAATATCAATAATGAAATTGAGGGCACCCTGCGAAATATCAGAGATGGATTATATTCTTTCATGCATCTAATAAGAAAAAAGATTAAAAATATAAGATCTGTCACCAACAGTTTAGACTTCTTGTGAAGGAATGTATGGTAACCTAACTTATAATAAACTTAAGCATTTTTTTTTATTATTATTTAAATCTAAAACTATTATTTTTCGAATAAATCAAAGCACCAAGAATCACCACCATCATTATGTTTGTTCAATAATCAATTTATGAACAAAACTGATTATTGAACAAAAAGAAGTTGTCACAACCAGTCGGATACCTTAAGCAAAAAGCGAAGAGAAAATTAACAGATGAAAAATGATTGTCGCAATCCACAGGTTGCAGATGTAAGAAAGCTCGGTAAATAAACTTGCGTTGTTTTAAAAATAATTACTTTTATTTAAGGTTTACCACTTTATGAGTAATTTACAACAAACTAAATAACTTTGGGGCAATCTTAATCTAAACTATTATTCTACTTATAAGATTAGTTAAAATTATTTATCTCCTTAATCGCTTGTAGTTCAATTGACAACTCCTTCCTGAACTATAACAGCTTTGTCCAAATCAACTTCGATATTCCTCCCACTGCTCTAAATGGACGCTAAACTTGAATACTAACTTCAGTACACCCTTCTCTCTATTCACAAATTATGTTCCACTATTAAATTTTAACAACTTAATACACCCATTTCCAGGGTTTAAATAGCATTTACATTAGCATAAAATTAAGACATCTCACGGGAACAGTTTCTAAACTCAAATGACATTTAAAGAATAGTTTCCCCAAGAGGATTAGGGAAGACCAGCTGATAGAATCTGTCACAGGCACTTGTTACATTAATAAATCACCCATCGACTATGCGAACGCATGAATTAAAAAAGAATGTAATGCGATAGATACATAAAACTAAAATTTATCTAAAAAAAATGAAAACTAATTTTTTTTATAGTTACTGAAGATTCAACAAAGTTTGCTTCTGGATACATTCCATAATGATGCTTTTATTAGTTAATTGTAATTTAATTTTAGAAAATGATTAGTAAAAAATTGTTTTTCTATTTCCTTTCAGCATGTTCACTTTTAACTGCATTGGTATTGTGATTATAGAAAAAAATCTTTCCATGAAAACAAAGATTACTTTTTTATTTTATCTAATGAAATAAATTATTTCTTTTCATTCCAAACAGTTATTATTCCTCATTTATCAGCTTTAAACGATAAAAGATGTTAATTACAATTGTTTTTTTAAATATTTACTCAGAAGGTTTTCTCTTAACTAGCTAGATGAATGGAAGCTATGAAAAAAAGTTAATCTTGAAAATAAGCATTTATTTTTTACAGGTGCGTAGCTCTTTTTATCAGTTTTTATAAGGCAAAAAAATAAGCAGAAAATTCCTGTTTAAAAATATAGTCTAACCGAAGTAAACGCAGACACAACCTTCAAATAGAACTTAGGTATCTTACTTATGTATATATTTAATACACTTTAAAGGCTAACAAATAAAATCTCTTCACTTGTATACAAAATAAAACTTATTTATATCAAGATAATGTTTTGTGGCATTAATTTGTTTCTTACAAGTCATAAAAGTTAGCATTCGAAATATTCTGATACTGAAAAACAGGTATTACTTGTAGTGGTATAAATATATCGATAAACTTATAAAAAGCATATATTTGTGTTTAAATGTTTATAGCCCATAATATATAAATGGATAAAAGTTACAAAATGGAAATAAAATCAGCCCTAACTAGCAAAAATAGTAAGTCTACGTAAGGCCATATTATTAATGTCTGAGTTTTATGAGGCACCAAAGGAAATTTAATTTTATCAATTCTATATAAATCTCTCCTGTGGGCAATGTCAAGTAATTCAAAGTGTGTAAGAGCAGTTTATTATTTGACGTCACTCATTTACAATATTACGATATTACATTTATATATATATATATATATATATATATATATATATATATATATATCGGAAAAATAGAAAAACACTCCGCCGCACTTGGCGATGTGAAGGAATAAGCTAGCAAATATTAAACTACATTTTATTTTTTTATGCGGGACAAATGTTTTGAAAAACAGGTGTAATACTCAACAAAAAGAAAATAGATATAATAGCGAGAATCGCATTCTATATTTATACAAACATTTTTTTTTATATTTATGTTGCTTAAAGCAATATAATTTAACACGCTTTTATAGGTTTCACTTGCATGCAACGAAATCTTTGAACTCGATTTCACCCGCTTTAAAAGGTCAGATTAATTCGAAATTTTGCACATTTGTCAAGGACCGATGACAATACAATAATTTTGTTCCTTTGTCCTGATCAGGACATCAGGAATAACGATTTTCAGATTTGGCGATTAATTCATTATACCGTTTCCAGATTTGGTGACTAATTATATATACCATTTCAAAATTTGGCGACTAATTCCGCATATTATTTCCAGATTTAGCGACTGATTCTAAAAGCCCATTTCCAGATTTGGAGATTAAAAGATTATTACAACCCTATCAAAGTGAAAAACGTTCGCGTCAGCAATTTCTTACCATAATATAAGCAATTGTCTAGTTTTTCTGAAAATGGAAATAAAAAAAAAAGACTCGTGCATGTAAAAAAACATATTTATGTTTTAACCAGCGTTTCTCATACCGTGGGGCGCGCGATATCCCTACGTGAAAGCGTGAGCATATCGAAAAGTCCAAAATAAAAGATTTAAAATAATTATTAATTTACCGCGCGAAAGGAAGTAAAACACAAAACACATTCTGACATGATAAAAAAATTATATATATATTCACACTGATATAAGATAATTATAAAAGTATTAGTGTGCTAAAAGAGTATTTAATAATTGATTTATCAATACTAAATTAAAAGCAATTTTATTAATTACTAGTAACTTTCATGGGCTTGTCATATACAAAATATAATATATTTTTTGATAATATGTGCAGTTTATAAAATTAAAGTCGCATTGTAGCTTTAGCTCTGAAGTAAATTATTATTGCATTCAATACATCGTTGTTGCATGGGGGGAGGCGATGAAAACTATGACTGAAAATTGGATCACAAGCATTGAAAGTATGAGAAGCACTGTTCTAGCCGTTAAACTCAAATATAAAGTCTGTTTTTCTAAATTCTCTTGTCAGATCTAGGAATGAAACATCATCCATTGCTTCATTTTACCAAAATAGCTGAGAATTGTTTTATATGTCTCTCTCTCTCTCTCTCATCGGATTACATAATTTCTCACAAACTCGTCGATTTAAAATTAGTACGTTTTCTGTCTAATACTGATGCAAGTTTCAGAGAAAATATTGAGCTATTTTTAGAGCAAAATATCATTGACTTAACACCTTCTTCCGCATGAACTATTTCAAATTTAGCTCTTGTAGATTTCCTTCAGTTGGCTGATCCTACATTTTGCTAACCAGGCAGTATCGTCGCACTGATAGGATACCAATGGGTATTCAAAATTCTAAAAAATAACGCATTAAAGATTTATTCATCATTGAATAAAAAACTAAAAATGCATGCTTTTATTGTCGATCGAATTAAAAAGAAAAAATAAATTATAGTTTAAAAAAACTAAAAAACACGCTTTTATGGGTAATTGAATTAAAAAGTAAAAAAATAATTCTTAATATAAGAATAAAATGATTAACGAGAAAGTAAATGTCACTGGGGTAAAAGCGTGGGGTGCTTTATACTACATTTATGCACAAACTCAGTATTTCGGAATAGAACCAGTAAAAATTATAAGAATTGGTATAGAGCACCTCACGCTTTTCCCCAATGGAATTAATGTTCTCGTTAATCATTTTATTCTTATATTAAGAATTATTTTTTAATTCGATTAGCCATAAAAGCGTGCTTTTTGGTCTTTTTAAAACTATTATTTTTTTAAAAATTTATTTCCTTTAAAAATAAGTAGAGAAATTTCATCCGCTTCAGCTTATCAATTTAAGAAGCACAGGAATGTTGTAAACAAATAATTCATCAACTAGTTTAAATAATTCATCAGCTAGTTTAAGTAATTCATCTGCAAATTATTTTTAAATGTGTATTGAAGAAAAAAATGGACAACAAATTTTCAAACAGAATGTCATCTATTTATAGAGTTTTTTGTTTTATATTTTATAGAACTAGAGCTCTCTCTCTCTATTTTTATAAGTTTTATATTTTTGTATTTGTTATGCAGAGCTTAAGATAGTTATAATTTATTTTCTTCATTACTGTATCTGACACATAAATCGTAAAATAAAAAAAAAAATGTTACTCAAATAATTCTGCACAAATCTTTTAAAAGTATTAATGGGACGCAAATGGAGTACATTTTGAAAAATCTATATTATTTGCATTCTTGCTTTAAATCAAAATACATGCCGAATACAAATGATGAACCCTGTTTTAAAAAGTCATATTTTCGAAATTGCTGCATATATTATAATAAGTGTTACATTAATGTAAATATACTAAGTTTTATTTCCACCAATGATCAACAGCACATTTAAGATCATTGCTATTGAAATCCAAGCATGGCGACAATGACATGTAAGAGTTTTTCGTATTGGAGTATGTACGGGGTTTTTTTTTCAGTTATTTCGGTGAACGTGCATTTAGAAATCGCTACGGAAAAGAAACAACAACCATAAATGTATTATACGATGGTATAATCAATTTAGGAAAACACGTTGCTTGTGTAAAAAAAAAAAAAAGTGGCCGACCAAGCGTTTTTGAAGAAGTAATGGAGAGGGTGTTTCAAGCCCTATCTCTTGCATTTGACACAGTAAGCAACAGAGGATGACCATTTTTGCAGCTTTACGAATCATTAAAAGAGTAATGCTGCAAAATATATGGAATGAACTGTTAAAAAACCTAATTCTCTTCTATCCTGTGACCCAGCTAAAGGTGTGGAAGAAAGTGAAGGATTATTCGACATGATAAATTCCAATTATTTTATTAATTACTTTAATCGACTCATACACAAATCAATGCAACACTATAATTATGATGATCCAGTCAGACAACAGAGGAAGGGATTGAGGAGAATACATTAAATAAGCATTTAATAATAATATTTCTACCTTAATATCATTTTACACAGTAGATATGTAACTAATGTCCGTTTAACCATTTTAATCTACGTGTTAAATATCAACGAGATATGAAGGTGACAGTACCTGAACTTAGGCAGTCTTCTAATAAATTCAATTTATCTATAACACTTCCTTAGTATAATCTTTTACAAGGAATTTATAACCATTTATGGTAATCTTCACCATTGTATCTTTCTTGCTACCTCTAGTTAACTAAACTTATAACTTTCTGTTATCTATTCTCTTCACTTCTAACCCACTAGCTGTTTTATCTCGCGAACGAGAACTATATGTAATAAACTTAATTTGCATATCATGTTTTCTTCTTAGGCGAAGATTGATAAATTTTGCTGGCCCCCCAAAATACCCAAGATGATTATTAGTAGAGGCCGCGTATAGATCCGTTACAACTGAATTGTGCAAATTGGACATATGTAATGTAACAAGAGGGTCACACGTAGAACATTAGTAACAAATAAATATACTTGGTATATATCTCTTTACATTTATCAATCACTTATTGTGATATGTACAATAGATTCGATAATATGATTTTTTGAACTCAGGTCCATCATTTGTACTCACCCTGTATATTACAACTGAAGAAGTAAAATATTTTATAGTAAGTAATTATTGATATCCAGAACAAATCTTTGTTTGTAAATTTTTGACTAATAATCATAATAGTTAATAAAGAGCTCAAATATATATCAGTTTTTTTTCTATAATTACTGATTTAAAAAAGTATATGAATCGTTATTTTGCGAAGACAAAAAGTTATATAAAAAATAGAATTAACTAAGATGTTTTTTTTAGGAGTTGAGGTAAACTTAAAACAAATACTATATTTCAGATTTGAAAACACTTCCAAGTACAAAACTAATTTAGAAATGTCGAATACAATACTTCTCAATTTCTCATAAAATACGTGCTTATAATGGAAAAGTATTCTTAAATTCTCTCTCTCTCTCTCTCTCTCTCTATTACGGTTGGAATAGAGTTTATAAGAACCATAATGCAGAACAGATGTTTCTTAGCTGATAAAGAAATAAATCATACTTTAAAGATAAATACAATTTAAGATTTTCCTGATTGTGAATAACAAAAAGGGTTTGGGAGAAAAAAGTCGAGTACTTTAAAAAGCTAATTTTCCTTCGAAACATCCAAATCACAATTTTTGTACGAATAATGATTAAAATATTAATGAAGTACTTTTTTCCAGGTAAGATTTTTTTTAGTATTATTATTATTGTTAATTAAATTTTTATTACTTGAAAATTTAAAAGAACTTTATACTACAAAGACTCTGTCATTGATTGAGTTTTAGAAAATATGTATTACATTTAGTGTTATGTCACCAATTGTTATAATTTTCTTATCCCATTCTGAAAAATTATGTGAAAGATAAATGTTTTTTTTTTAAAAAATTCTATATAATATTATTAAAACATTAAATTAATATTTTCAATATTAATTTAATTTTTTTCCATAACTCTACAAAATATATTAAGGTCAATTAATTATTTTAAAATAGTTCAACTGTATACTTATTGGCGAATACTTTCTAATATTATCTTAAGCAATAAAGTAAACTCATAATGTATTCCATACTTTACTCGGACACTTTTTGAGGTTGAAGGCAAAATAAATATTTGTTGCATAAGTTTTAATAAAAAACAAAGTTAATTATACACGATATATAATACAAATACATGATGAAAAAATTATAAAAATTTTGTTATACGTAATATAATAAAATATTATGGTACAACAGATAAAAAATATATATCCCGATAAGTATATTAAATGTATATTTTAGATCATGACCAATCACTAAATTATTGTTTTTAATGTAAATTATTTGTATCTTAAAATCTTTGCCTAATTAAATGAAAATTTATATACAAAATTAAAAGTACCGTAAAATCCGGCGTATGGTGCACACCGGCGTATAACGCGCACTTATGCTTTCAAGCTGCATTTTTTTAATTTAAATTAAATTCACCGTATAACGCGCGAATGAATGAAGAATTAATGAAGAAACCTGAAATGAAAGTGTGCAATGTTCTTACGTTTTGAAGTCATTTATTCGAGGTATTATCCCAAGATTTTGAAGAAAAAGTATGCTTATGGTTTTTGCATCTTAAGTTCATAAAGATTCTGAATTATTATAAGTAGAAGCCTATTTTTTATGCGCATCCCTTATTTAATTTTTAAAACTATAATTTTATACCCGACGTAAAACGCGCAACCGTAAATTTCTATATTATTTTTTGTGTTAAGGTATCCGAACACGTTCGGAGTACTTTTTAAAAAAATAGCATACTAAAACATTATAAATGCTCCTTTAGGACTCAATACCAATAAATATTAACTATCAAAATTTAAAATAAATTACCTGAATTTTACAAAAGTCACAGTTATATTATAAGTGAAATTTTAGCAATATTATTGAAAAAACTTCAAAGCAGTTAGAGAAAAAAGTAATAAACATATATTAGTAAAAGTATTACTAAAACAAATTAGATGCAATTATCTAGAAAAGGTAATACAATTTTAATTTTTTATTAAAATTTGAAAATTTTAGAGATGATTGAGTAAACATTATAAGAAATGTTACATTTTTATGAGACCGTTATTTAAATAACAAGCCATAACTCAAAAAGTATCCGTACAATAAGAAATGATTTGGTACATTCTCTAAAAAACATAAATATCAGGTTTAAAAAGTTTTACAGAAATACATTCGTAACATTTTAAGTTATCAGACTCGCCATGATAGATTTTGAGCAATTTAAATGCCCAATTCTGGTAGATCAAAAACCCACTTCCGGTTTTTTTAACTCTATAAAATTGATTGTAACTTTGCCTCTAAGTAGCGTAGAAACAAAACAAAGTATGTATCGTGAAGACAAAAGATAGCTCTATTCAATAAAATAAAAAACAAAAATATCTGCCTTGACTGAATTTGGTCATTTTCAATGTGTTCGGATACCTTAAAAATGTGCTTTATATGCTGGATTTTACAGTAGATAAAACATATTCAAATTAAGAAATACAATAAATTTTTAGGACATTTTATATCCAGTATTTAGTTTCATCGTCAACAAATTCATTGAGAGTAACATCTTGAAGGCACGTGCTCCTATTCAATTATTACCATTATTTAAGTAGAGTCATTTAGAAAATGCATTGCCCTTTTCTCTTTTAAGAATGTGATATCTTTATAACCACTATTTTTAAAATGCCCTTAAAATACCATTTAATCACATGTGCACTTAATAGCTTTTCCAAAAGGCTTAGCTAATATGTAAGTAGAAGCATTTCATTCTTGAAAATAGCCTGTAGTCATGAATCCTTTAAAAGTATTAATAATTTTCATATATTTATTCAAAGATAAGTTTCTCGTTAAAAGGTTGAACTTTAGAACTTAAAATAAGAATTTTTTGATGAGAGGAGAGTTAACTTGAGTGATTTTTTAAACTTAATGGACATCCACAGATATTGCTTAAAGTGTTTTATATATATTAAAGAAAAGGGACACATATATAATTAAAAAAGCAACATCATGCGAAACAAATAACACAAAAAATTCGGCTTTAATAAATAATAGTAGTGGAATTAGATGGTACACTAAAATTTAAGCTTATAAATGTAATAAAAAGACCACACAAATTTAATGAAATCGAGAATCTAAACAAAAAGTAAACTGAATGATATTTATTTCAGGATATATTTTTTCCACTTCATCACGTTTTTTTTTATCACTTAAAGACAAAACTATACAATTCATTTCCACGAGTGGGACAAAAATAAACAATTAAATAAATAACTATTTTCATATACACTGCTTTACAATTGCTAAGAAAACAAGTGATTTAAACAAAATTGCGTCTCAGACACTGACCAATGAAAGTAAATTCAATTTCAGAGGGCATGGTAAACCAGGTCTCGTTATCTGTATAAAAGACTATGCATACAAGCTCATGATTCATGCTGTTTGATGTTTAAAGAAAATAGTGCTGAATGTTATAAAGTTTTTTCTCTGAAATTCATTTTGGTTCTTGCAATAATTAACAGTAAAATGTCTGCCAGTCATCATTTGAGTGACTAGTCAATGTAGACGAGCAGTTGGACAACTGGAAGCAGGTCACAGTGTAACCATTGTAGCTGCTGCAATGGGTGTATCAAACAGTGTCATCTCGCGATTAAAGAAGATCACTGAAGGTGGAAATTCTTTGCGAATGCCTGCCAGGGGACGTGGTAGGAATACCACACATTTAGAAAAATAACAGAAATTTCTCTCCTGGCCAGAGGGATGCAAACCTTGCAAGCGCTACCTGTACACACGTTTCAGAAAGAACAATCTCACGGTGATTAAATGAAGTTGGTTTGTATGCGCAGAAGCTTAGTTGCATCCCATTTCAACCACGTCATCTTCGAGAGAGATTACGCTGGTGCAAAGAACATGTTTGTTGGGATCGCCAAAATTGGCCAAGCGTGATGTTCTTCGACGAATCACGGTTAAATGTATTACTCACCAATTACTGTGGAGAGAGCGTGGAACACGTTATTCTCAGACGTTTGTTTGTAAACGTGATTCGCATGGTCCAGGCTTGATAGTTTGGGTAGGCATCATGCAAAATGGCAGAAGATCACATCTTTGAGTGAGGGCTGTAAGTCCGTATTTTCTGTTTATGAACGATAATGTACTGCCACGTTGAAGTGTTGAGGTATCGGACACACTTCAAAGTGAAAATATTCTCAGTATGTAATGACCTGCTTACTTTCCCGACCTAAATCCTATTTAATATGCCTACAATGCTCTTGGCAGACGTGTTGCACAAAGAACCATCCTTCCTCATACAGCGTAAGAACTTAAAACAGCGTTGATAGAGGAGTGGAATAATATTCCCTCAAAGAATCTTCGTTAGTTTAGTGAAACGCATAGAGAACTGATGCAAAATGTGCATTAGTGTCCGTGGGCAACCACATCTTACTAGGGTACTCCTTTTTGAATCATTCTAACCTCAGGATAAATTTTTTGCAGCTCTTTGGAAATCATCCAAGGAGTATCTTCTTTTTATTTTTAATTTTTTGATATGGCGATATCTGTACCATTTTGCACTATAATAAATGCACGTTGTCTCTACTAAATATGTACTTAATTTCATTTATTCACACATTTTCTATTCTTAATTTGTCCAGAAAACGTAAACTGTTTCCTAGAAATTGTCAAGCAGTACACTATATCAACTTATAGAAATATAATATTCAATTTTTACATCAAATAACAGCGTAACTATACACAAAATTAACAAAATCAAAAAAATAATGCAATGCTTCTTTTGTCTGGATTACGATAATCCCACAAACTTCTTAAGATCGTATATACATTATATATTCATAGACAGTTTTGTAATTATTTATACCAAACCCACGGAGACAACTTGTTAGTAGACTGTCAGTAAAAAATAAACACACTTTTCTCATATTTTACATGTTCAACTCACATTCTAAAATAAATCCATCCATATACAAATATCTTTATGTTACACAATCAACCAACAATCATCTTATAACGACCCAAGACCACCACCATTATCATTTTTTGATAATCTATAAAAGATGATGTGTTATCGTATTCTTAAGATCTATACTAAAAGAACATTAAATCCACAATAATTTCAAGATTTTACATTTGCTTGGAATCTGCCGTGAGTAATTTTTTTTTCACATTCTTTCTTTTAATATCAAAAATATTTTGCAAACTTTAAATTGGATAACCTTCCATTCATTTATTTGCATGTCTTAACTCAATGTACTCAATGCCAGTCTTACAGTCAGTATTCGCCTTAAAGTATGGGTTTCGGGAACCATTTCTCTGCGGGAGTACCATTGCTAAAAGCTTGATATTGGGATGCACGTCTTGCCTGGCCAAGAAAACACAGTGACTGGAGAGAAAAGGACTAGAGACGAGTAGCATGGATTGTTGAATCTCGAATCCGACTACTTTGTGCCGACATCAAACTGAGAACATGGCAGTCTCATGAAAGACATGGATCCTGCATGGCAGGTTGCAACTGTACAAGATCATGGCGGATCTATCATGGTCTAGGGTGTTTTTTTCGTGGTACTGTTTGTATCTTTGGTTTGTGATATCAACATCCCTTAATACAATTAGTTACGTAGAGCTGTTGGGGGATCAACTCCAATCACTTATGCTGTTTTGCTATCTGCAAGGTAATGGAGTTATCCAGCAACACAACTGTATATCTCACAAGCCCAGGGTGGCTACTGGCTGGTTGGTGGAGCATTTCTCTGAATTTTCTGTCATAAATTGGCCACCTAGAGGCTCAGAATTAAATTCTACTGAGCATCTCTGGGATGTTTTGTAACAAGGCTTGAAAGGCCATTACACAACACTAACAATCCTTACTGTATAATGGACAGCTTTAGCCAATATTTGGAAAATCATTCCCGGGGAACGTTTCCAGAAACTTGTTGAATCTATGGATCGTCGTGTGGCAGCCATTATCAAGGCCAGAGGAGACCCAGCTTGATAGGTAACACTAATTCAGTGGCACTTAGTGTATATATATGTAATAATTCCCATTAATTTAATCTTTAATTGATTTTTAGTTTGTAATGTTCCTAGCTTTTAGGACTCACGCGTAAATAATATCTAGTTACCCACCTAACTGGAATCTTTTGATTATATCTATCCACCAATAAACAAGTCCATTCACTGAGATCATGTGAGTTGGATTTCCGTTGCCGCTTGATACAAATACCGAGAATATAGGAAAATCCGCTGCTATTGATCTTTATTTTTGTCTTTAATAAGTATAACCAGCTTCGACTTGTCTTTGTATCTTTGTCGTGCTGTCCGTTATATCCTGTTTTATGTTCAATGTATAAAGAACCAGTTTTACTTATTCCAAAGGACTCCTCGTCTATGTAATCAAATAAAGTATCAACCATTTAAATGATCATCATAGTTAAAAAATTGTTTACACTCGCCAAATTATGATATTAAAATTATTATATATATAGTATATATGTTAGTTTCTGCTACTTGATATGATTCAGTAGTTCATTAATTCACACATATGATCGATAATTTCCTTATTATATGTGAGAAAAAAAGTTGAGCATTCAAATATATACGAAGAAATAATCAATATATTATATCAAATAAAAGGAACAGATTCTAAAGATTATAATTTATATTCTTAGATTCTAAGAAATTCATTAAGCAAAATTTAGTGGTATGAATTAAATTGGCAATTATCTTCCATCTTATCCTACGTCTAAAGTCTTATAATACAATTTTTCTTTAAAAAAATAAGATTTAGAATATTGCATAAGCTTTAAAATGTACAATAATAGCTATTTTAAGATCTCTTTAAAGTATACAATAATTCCATATTGCACTTAAAAACTTTTTCCAAAATACTTTTAATTAAAAATGTTCATTGGTTTTAAACATTGAATTTTTTGAAATATGCTTTAATTTTTTATAGCTCTTGTCCATAAAATAGTAAATCATATTTGGAAAATAAAGTTTAAAAATGCTACAGTTTTATGAAAATATCGAAATCTTATATTTTACTTGTAATTATTTTAATTGAAAAAGAAAAAAAAGATAATTTAAAAATAATTGAAGTATAAAAATATTATATAAATTTAAAAACTTATAGTTGACAAATATGAAAATACTGGAAAGTACTACTACCTAGACACAATTTTATTTTCATTTCTATCAAAAATATATGCGTTTGCATAATATCCCAAACTGTATTTGGAGATTCATAAATTTTTTTAGAATCTAGAAATGTCAAAAAACTGGCATAGTAGGAATTTATGTTTCGAAACACTGGGATTTGAATTTGAAATGTCATTCTTATTTCTAAATATGTATAACTTTATCGACCTGACATTTTTGCCTGAGCTCTGGGTGATGAAACAATACCTTTTAGTATCACAAATTTAAAACTGTTAAAGAATTTTTCATGTGATATAACATAATTTATATTGTTTCTTATAATAGCGGAATCTTATTTATTTTAATTGTTTTTTTCTTTATTTTAAAACTTTATTTATTTTAGAAATATGTTGTGCTCAAAGAAATCATGAAAACATTTAAGATCAAAATTAACTGGGGAAATTCATTTGCATTCTCTTTTCTTATTAGCTATCATTGTTATGAAATAGTATACTGAATTCAATTCATATGCATACAGTTAAATTTACTTTCAATCAGAGCTTTATTTAACATTACATGAATACTTATAGTTTCAAACTCGTAATATTATTTGAAATATTTTACTTAAATAACTCAATTCCAATAGACAAAAAAAAATAATAATAATAAATGCGTAAAATTAGAGGAAGCAACTAAGTGTATCACATTTTATATTAAATTTCTATCTCAGAATACGATAAAATTAGTAATAATATTTAAAATACTTTAAATATTAAAAAATTGGAAGTTATTCAATTAATTGACGTTACCAAAATCAAGTGTTAAGTCATTTGAAATTCCTTCAAAAGTAGGATTCTCTTTGCTATAAAATCACATTTCCGTCTTTGCTGTGTACTAAAATGACTGTCCTGAGTTCAAATGGTATAATATAACTTATCGTATAATATGCTTCGGCATATAATATAAACAATAAAAGTCTAAAAGCATTTGTCGGTGCTAGGAAAAACTCAGATTTGTAAAGAAAAGAATATGTAATTAGTAAAACTAAGAATAAATATTTATTACACTTTATTATAAGAAACACTTTTCCGATAGATACATTTGCGTTCAAATTTTACTTTTCTTAAATTTACAGATATCGCACAAGAACTGCTAAAGAATAAACAGAGTCCATGTCATCAGGAATTATCCAACGGCCCCAATACTAAAATCAATCTATAAAAATGCAAATGTATAATCTAAATGCATTTGCAAGAACATAAAATATTTATTTATATATGTATTCATTTATAAAAGACTTGAAAAAATCGCTTCTTTCTTGTTTTTATAAAATGCATAAATAACTTCTGACTGTTTTTAAAATTTTTTAAAATAATTTCTTGTAATATATTATCACATTAAAAATATACATTCAGTGAAAATTATTTTTAAAAGATAAGCACTTTAGGAATAGAGTTCACAGTTTTTATCAAAAAAATTATCGGTTGCATTGAAAATTTGTGATAATGTGCTTATACATTAATACATGGTCCCAAAGGTACACAAATACATTAAAATTCATTTGGAGGTAAGGGCATCGAATAAAGATACTTTACTATTTTTTGTGTTCCTACAATGTTATAAAGCTATTAATAATATTATTTGGAACTTAACAGTGTTTCAATACTTTTATCTTCATTTTAAACTCTTAATGGCTTATTTTGAAGCTACTTAACATTTCACTAAAAGCGATTTGCCCTAAATATAATGTTAGGATGCCTCAGTTGCATTTGTTTGTTTTGTTAACTTTGATATATATAGAACGAAAGCTATTTCATTATTAAATAAACAAAAACGTTTTAGATTAATATTTCAAAGTTTTTAACAACATAATGTTATGATTTATTTATAATTAATAACTTTTCAAACTCCTAAAACTATAGATTATTAATTTTTTTCTTCCATTGCTACCATTTCTGGTATTGCGAGAAGGGATTTTTCCAAAGCTATGACAAAAACAAATCAACGTTAGAAACAAAACAGAGTATTTTATAATATGCTGTATTATATATTAACATAAATATCATTCAGCGTAATTAGGATCATCTGTATATACGTTACTGAATATAATTTAAACTTTTTAAAGAAATTTAAAATAGTTCCGTAACATATAAGTTTCCATTTTTAAACCCTTTTTATTATTCGTTGAATGGTATGAACTATTACACATTCATAAAATGTTGTCTAACTATATTAAAAACCCTGTAACGGTTATCAAATGAGTAAAGATAAGAATATTGTTTAAATATTTTATGAAGTATTTTTATTTATTTATTCAGTTGTCTATTATATTCTTACATATCCTTATACTTTAAACCTCGAAAAATCATTTTAAAATATAATTCAATTAATGAAACCTTCAAAAAGAAGCAATGGTAAACTTATTTGAGAAAAGGAAGTAATGTTCGCTATTATTAATACATTTGCGAATAGAAATAAGACATTTAGATCTCAGAATTGGCAAATTAAATGGTAGGATTATCATCATGAAAAATATTCAACGATGCAGAATCATTCTAAATTAGCTAAATATTAAATATTAATTCGTAGTCTTCAACTGTTAATTAAGCGTTTCTTGACAATGAAAACAAAACAAAATGCCTATTGATCCAATATAACTTAAATACACTAGCTAAAAATAGTTAAAATTTAACAAGATTCGTTCAACAAAATAACAGATGAATCATCTGTTAATATGGTTCGTAACCATTGCTTAAATATTACTCTCTAACTCTCAGAGAGATAACAATAAATATTAGAAATTATTTTAGAACGATGAATTGATTACAAGTTTCTGGGTAAATATTTGCATACCATCTACATTTTGTAATTAAAACTATTGGATGTTTGAAAACAGGAAACGTTATCTATAAAATGAAAAAGAAGGAAGAGTTAAAAGTTCAAGAAATTTAGACATATATGTGTAAGTGTGATTGAGAAAAGAAGTAAATATTAAACCAAAAACAATTAAATATTATATGCGATATTTGTGTTAAATTATCTCTAATGCATTTAAATGTTTGAGGGAGCAATGTTTTCTATAATAATTTTCTAAAGTGGTATACTGGTTTGTTAATTTCCATATACATCTTTTTGGTAAAGAAATATTGAGCAAAAAAAAAAAAGTTGCCTAAATGTTTTAAAAGTAATTTAAAGAATACATTAGTTTTATGATTAATATTTATTTTAGGATTAGAGAAGAGTTAGAATTATTTAAAATCACTCTATTAGAACATAATACTACAATTCCTTTGTAGATTGATTCCATTGCACAAGTTTGGGTATACTGATTAAAAAGAAAAAATTTAGATTAAATTTGGGATCATATTACCTCTGTAGTGTAGAAAAGCTACAAATTAAATGTCAAAATAAACTTTGAACAATCAAAGCTAAATCACCCAGGATATGCTATTTAAAATAATTTCATTACTTCTCTTTACTAGAGGTAATAACAATCTTTCATTAATTTCACACCTGCTTAATTTTTGTTTTGAATTTTTATCTGATATAAATGGGACTACGCTACCTAATAACTTAATTAACTTGATCATATGTGATACAATCCATTTATCTCAAAGAAAAAGCATCACATGGAAAATTCGAACATTCAATGTTCTTATTTTCTGTATAATTACTTGATTCTACAATAAATATTTACCACAGTAATATTCTTGCTTCCAAAGTTTATTGTGGTCAGTGACATGACTGCGGCCGTAGGGCCTGGATTCGAATCCCGGAGAAGGCATGGGTGTTTTATTGTAATCCTTCAGTACTTTAACTCCTTCGTAATGTGTGCTTTATACTTACTTCTGTAGCCTCCGTGTGATTCTTTAAGGTGCACGGAGGTTTCTAAATGTTCTCAGTATAAAAAAGTTTATCTTATTCAATAATATTATTGATTCCACAGTAAATATTGTTTATATTAAAAATACTACACTTGTTTCGTTTTTAAAATAATTTATAAGAACCCTCTGTATTTTGTATTATAATCAAAAGCAAACTATTACTCCTTTTAGAAATGCAAGTCTTAAGAATGCTGACAATGAAGCTTTTCTGCCTAGTAAATATTTCAAGGACAAGTATGCGGGTGACAAGGTAATAAGTTTATAAAATATGAGTGGTTGAATTTTTTAAAAAATGCATTGCTGATAGAAAAAAATCTCCAGATCAATTCCTCTTTCGATATAACTAAAATTTATCAAATCCATGTTGATATCTAAGAAATTATGTCATTTATACTATTTAATTATTATTTATGATATAGAAAAAAAACAAGATTTATGTTCTTTATTAAATAAATTGCTAAGCATTTTAACGGATTTTTTTTTTTTTTTGACAAAAAATTTATTTCTATACGTAATTTTACAAAATGTTAAATTTGTCATTCACTTTTTAATAACTGTCAGATTTGTCAAGCAATAAATCTTATTTGATTTGAGAGGAAAGTGATATCGTAGTTTTTGGCAAAAAAAAGTCGAAATTAACAATTTAACTTGATAAAAATGAACTGTGAAATTAAGAAAATAACCTTTTGTCTATTTTTTCCTAGCATATACCATAAGAAATGAAAATTAAATCAAGCACCAAAATAATATGTATTAAATAAAGATTTATGATCAGACATATATAATTAAATGTCGTTGAATGTAAAATGAGAATGAATAACACTATGCTCTAATTGATAAATATGACGTTGAAAATGATTAAATAGTTCCCAAAATGTTTCGGAAGGAAGTATAAATGATGTTATTAAACAGTTTAGTCTGAAGTTAAATCACAAGACGTTTAAATAGTTAAATATTTTTTTAATCAAAAGCTTCTAAATCAGTTTATTCCATACCGTAAGCTACACCATTATAGAACAATACAATCCTTCGCCGACCATTTTAATTACTTCTATTGTCATAATATTATGAGAATTTTCAATTTCTAGACTTAGCATTCAATTGTTAAATGTAGATAAATATTTGTTCGCCCATGAAAATTTTTGGTTAACAGCCATAGAATCACTGAAGAAAACTATTTTAAATATTTATAATATGTATAAATAAGTATACTGGCTCTACTTCAAATATTTAATTGTTAAGTGCTCTCTAGATCAGGGATCTTTTAAGTTTTTAGATAGCATACCATTAAAATGAAAATAAATATAAGTAGCATTTTTATTTGTAAAAAAAATTGAAAGAGATTATGTATCTCGATTTGCCTTTTCGTTATAAAGATTAATCTCGGTTTCTTATAAATGTGGAAAAATGTCAGATAAATTCGAAGAGAATAAACTCACGATTTTTGTACCGATAAAAATTGAATAAACCTAAAAAATTCTTATATATATTTTTAAGAATCTTAAAATATATAATATTTAACTCTGCCACGACTTCTTACAGCCACAAACTTATAATTATATCTTACAATTATTTCTTAAAAATAAAATGAAATTTTACTTAAAATATACTATTTACAAATTGAATTAATATCTCAATAATATGAGTGTGAATTTTTAAGCTCAATCTAGCAATTGCAATGGCCCTAAACTTGATATAAAGACTAATAATAATACTAGACACTAGCTGCTGGTCCGGCATTGCACGGGCTTTCTCTTCCAGTAAAATATTATTTTTCGAAATTTCTTTGCTTTGCACGGGTTATTGCATTTTTAAGAAATAGTGCATATTTTTCAGAATAAAAATTGCTAACACTCATTTGTGCATCGATAAAATAAACGTAAAACTGACAAATCAAATTGATTAAGTGCCATTTATTTTATTTCTTTAATATATTTAAAACTACCTTTTTTAAAAAAAAAAAAATGTGAGTGGAACCACACATTAGCCTATGCATTAATATTATATTTGAAGCACAGTTTCACATGTGGAACAGGGCGAGGACCCTGTTCCACATG
>BMAO01031788.1:0-52122 GCA_019973975.1 Trichonephila clavata
TCTTCTTAATTTTAGCATATTTTTATTTAAAATGTACTAAACAAATCTAAAACCCACAAACAAATCCCCATATCTACATTTAAAAAAAAAAAACATTTGTAACAAGTAGTCGGATATCTTAAGGCACTTTTTTCGAAGGTAAGAAAATAATATATATATATATATATTTCAAAAAATATACTAAAAATAGTTATATACCTAAGATAACTATCGTCATACAAATATAATAGAAAAGATTTAGCCACAGAAATACTAAAAGCAAACTCCCAGCCTTAGGAACTAGGAATGCAGGTTTAAACAAAGTTTTCTGGCCAGCCAACCTTCACCTGAATTTGCCAGTATTCTGGGCCATAGGGAAAGCAATAAATTTCTAGAGAAGTTTAACTATATTATAGATAAAACTATAATCTATTAATGTAATACTATAATGTTATAGCCTTTAATAATTACTAAAATATTTAAAATCAAAGCCAAACTAATAGACTTACCATGTGAATACATATTCGCTTCTAATGGACAATAACAGTAACGCATATAATTATTATGTATTGATAAAGTAGCAATATTATTTATATATATATATATACTTTTTAAAATTTCTATATTTTATTTTTAAAAATTTATAGAAAATAAAAAATACCATCCAGACATAAACGATTAATTTTTAATAAAATACATTATTACAAAATTACTTAGCTAGAGACGCCATCTATCTATAAACTGCATAACTGAAAAAACTTTTTTTATTTAACTGTTATATAACTTTTTATAAATTTAAGAGGGTAACTGTGTTCTATACAATGTTTAATAAAGTTATTAATATTTAAATATATATTAGATTTATCACTAACTAATACCTTGTTACGATAAATATAATTTAAAATAATATTTCGATATATTGAGATGGATAAGTTTGAATTCCAGGAAGGAACTTTAAGAATGTTAAAAATTAAAATCATCTCTTTTATCATAAATATTGCTATGTAATTTATAGTCCTTAATATATAATGATACATCCAAGTAATTAGTTTTTAACAGGATTATTATTAATTTTAAGTAGCTTTAAATATCCCGGATAAAAAATTGATATTGGGATTATAATTATTATTTTTACCAAAAATAATTAGGTCATCTATGTATCTAAAAATGTAATAATCATTATTAATAATATAATTATTTTCGTAAAAGTGTAAAATAAAATTAGCCAAACTATTGCTAGCAGGGCCACCTTGAGGCAAACCTTAAAATTAATGTAGTTCTCTTTTAGGACAAAATTTATTAGAGTTCTAAATTTTTGTAAATTAATATTAAGGTTATAATTTCTGTGGTTATCTAAAATTACCCTAATTACATCATTGATATCAATAGAGTAAAAAAGATCTTCAAAGTCATAACTATGAACTGAATAAATATTTTTATCTTTAAAATATATATATATATATATATATATGGAATCAATAACTTTTCGAGAGCGAACTTTATTTCATTGAAACCTCTGGAAGGAAGATAAATATTCTTTCGTATTCATGACTAGAAATATTCGAAATATCATCAATATACCAATATTTCCTCTTTTTTTCGTATTTTCTCATTTTTTTGTTCTTTTTCTTTCCAATTCGTCTTTCCTTTCGGGACTCACCTTTCTAGAATTCCGAAAGCATCACTTTCTACCAAATGGGTTGGACGATTCTTTTTCTTTCGTATTCCTGGATTTTCGTTACTCCCCCCTCCTCTTCCCTTTCCTCTTGATATTGGAACTCCTTTTATTATTTTTTTTCTTGTCGAAAATGTTTATATTTTTTAGGACGAAGCCGATGTCTCGAATTTTTCTCTTGAATTGTATAAATTAAAGAAGAGTATTGTCAAAACTAAAAATATATACCATATATCACACGGCGAATAACTTGCGCTTATACTCTTAAGCAGTATTTCTTTTTTTATAGGAATATTTGTCGTATATTACACGCTTAGTTATTTTGAAAAAAAAACCCCACTGTGTGTGTGAAATGTGCATGCGCTGTGCTCTTGTCATCTAAAAAGTCATTTATTCAAAGTATTATACCAAGCTTTTGAACTACGGTATACTTCTAGAACAACGTTGGATCAATGGATCTTTTTCATTTCCCATATTTTAGATTTTGCATATGTATCTAAATTTAAAATAAATACTTGATATGAAATATTAGTAATAAAAACAATAAATATCATACGAAAACAAATATAGTTTTGTAGCCATTTCTATTTTTTATTAATAAAAAACGATGCTTTGAATCCAGATTAACTTAATTTTCAAACTATTAAATTAATTTCCTAGAGTATGAAATAATTCTGTCAAACTGAATTTTCAGTTGAGTTCTTAAAAAAGCAAATACATTATAGAGGGTGACCCAGGATTATTGGAACAAACTTTTTGGGGAGGTAGAGGACATCTTGAGGATTCAGACTTGCATAGTAACCCAGCAGCGGAAATGTCCTCGTTCGGCGATATGTGGCATTGTTCACACGAGCATTGAAGAAAACAGACTTAATTATCGCAGTCATTTAAGCCGTCATCGCCCGCAGAGGAGTATGGAACGTTTTACGAATACCGAGCTGACATAATATGCACCTGACTCATGGATTTCCAGAAGGAAATGCACGAGCAGCAGAAAGATTGCACCGCAACAATTTCTTACAGAGTGATACACCGGACAGCGGGATGTTTACTAATTTGTCCACCGTTTTTTACTAACATCTACAAATCATTTCATATTTTTGCAAGAGCAGATATTGAGCTTTCTTGACCCTGTACCCTGGCCCAGTTACATCGTCTGTGCTGCGGATGTCTAACCAAATCCAAATGTATTTGAGCGAGTTCGTGAATCCTTGGTCCGACAGTGTAATACATGCATCGCTAGCAATGGTGTAAACTTTGAGCATCTTTTGTGAGATTATCACGTATCACATCTATCTCAGCACATGTAATAGCTTTGACCAATATATGTTTCAGGTGATCTCAGTCTTGTGTCTCTTCGTTTTTTGTATCTGTGATACTATTTTCCTATGACGTTTCCGACCATCGGTTGCTATGGAAATCTGAATTCTTGTGATACCTCCTACCTCCTCTTGAAGTTTGGATCATTAATTCTGGGGCAGCCTACATAGTATTTAATTGCTTACAAAAATATATATGAAGTAACTACACAAAGAAGAAGTAATATAAAAAAAATTAAGTTAATTCCTACTTAGATCAACAAACAAATTTATTTTAGTTACTTTTTATTAAATAGTTACAATTAATATAAATATGTATATACATATGACACAGAATCACAACATTAAGAGGCAATTAATTTTTATTAATTATTATTAAAGTATCGCATTGTCATCCAAAACAATCGTGTATATAAAATTTCAGTTCAACTGTTCAGCTTTGAAATGTGAGGAAAAAAATCTTTTAAAGTTTTGATCCAAGTCGCTAAAAATGAAGCCAACTTGGCTGTATCTGTAATTCTTTAAATAATTAATTTCATTCAATTAATTTTAGTTAATTATAATTGAATTATCGTATTGTTGCCCAAAACAATAGTGTATAGAAAATTTCAGCTCATATGAGCGCTTTATAATGTGAGAAAAGTTTCAATTTTCAACACAAGTCGCCAAAATGGTCGCTAAGTAGCTAAAAATGATGCCAAAGTGGCTGTATTTATAATTCTTTGAATAATTAGTTTTAATCAATTAGTTTTTATTAATTATGATTATATTACTGTATTGTGATCCAAAATAATCGTGTATATAAAATTTCAGCTCAACTGAGTGCTTTAAAATGCATTTTAATAACGAATGAAAATTTGAACAAGATAAATATATAAATATATAGAGAGTATGAACTAATAGTAGGAATTGAAAAAGAAAATATGGTAATTTTTGAATACAAATTATAATTTTTTATGCTAATAACTCTTAGAATCAAAGCAATTAACATTTAGAATTGTTTAGCAAATTATTGCATGTAAAGAAGATAATTAATTAACGGTATATTTTTAAGCTTTTAATTATATTTATTTACTATTCTGATGTATGAAAGTGACTAGAAAAGAAGCAAGTTCAAAAATCAAGGACGTATGAAATAAACTATTTCGATTATTTTGATTTATAGAAAAACAATATTTGCCGAAACACTTTGTTGAAACTTTATAAATGGGGATGAAGAAAAGCAGTTTATATAAGATGGATGAGCTTAAATCAGTGGATTGAAAGAAACGGGAAACGCGATTTGTACGTGAATGGATAAACGGATCATTTGTTCTCGATAAAATAATGAAATATTTCCTAAAAAGGTTCTCCAAGAAGTTACTTATGAGCTAATTATTCTAAAAGTTGTAAATAGTCATCTCGCAAAGTTACCCTCTATGAACTATCTAGGGCTTTTTCTTTGATGTTTTTGAAAGTTTTTAAGAAACCACCTTTTTTCTTAGGAATGTTGATATGCAGAAGTCAGTTGTTAAATAAAGTAACAAGAATCAGAGTTATAGATATAATAATAATACCTAGTGGTGTCATATAAGTTCTGTTACAATTATAAAGGAGCTAAAATAATAATAAAAAAAAAACACTTTATAATCGCATTTAAAACTAAATCTTAAAATTTTATTTTACCTTTAAATTTAACATATTGCACCTTTTATTTAAAATAATCCCTTTTGGGCTTCACACATGTTTTAGTCTTTTTGACCTCTTATTTACCGAGGCAAGCATTACCTCTGTGGAAACTTTCCTTCAATAAGGCTTAAGACTGTTCAAATTGAGATGCTGTTTGTGGCATTGCTTCGCCTCCAATACTGACTACAATTCAGTGGCGTAACGGAGAATATTAGGGCCCCCTTGCAAAGTCAGGTTTAGGCCCCAAGCCGGATCATACAAAGGATTACAACTTGGCATCAGTCAGACTTTGGACCCCTCCGGGATACGGGGTTGCGGGCGTGTACCGTACGCCACTGCTACAATTTATATTCAAGTTAATTGAAATTTTGATAGATAGAAGGCCTATCTCTGTGTTCTATGAAGTCCATTTTCAACCACCACTGGCTTGTCTACGCCTTAAGAGCTGAAGCAGAGCCCTTTGAAAAGTCAAATAATTTCTATTGAAAAGGTTTACGTTCAGTGGCTTCATTATTGCTTCTATGATAGTGTTATGGTAAACTTATACTGTAGTGTTCACTCCTTTCCAGTAAAAATGAATCCCTGAAACGCCTTCATAGTTAACACCCCTCCAAACCATTACGGAAGCCGGATGATGAACTCTCGGTGAGAATTTTTTCTTCCTTTTAGCTTCTTGGACATTCCTTGTTTATAAAAGGTCATTCTGGTGGTTAAAAGATTTTTCAACGCCAAAAAATTTCTCTCCTGTAATCAGAATTCATGTGTGGCCATTACGAGCTTCCACTGACAACAGTGACTTTGCTTTACAGTACCTCCTTCCTTCCTTCCTTCCTCAGGGGCTCGGCAAAAAAGCGTGGGCCTTGGTATTCTCCAGAAGCCTTTTCCAGGACAGCTTTCTTCCTGCTAGTTTTTAGTTTTGAAAACTAGGAGATCTTTTTCAAAGCCACTCCATCTTAGGTTTCAACTACCTTTTTTCCGTGTGCCAATTAGTAGGGCATTGAATACTTTTTTAGTGTGGTGCGGACTTCATCCATTCTGACAACGTGGCCTGCTCATTTAGTTTGTTGTACTTTGATGAAGTTAATGATGTCAGATTTTTTATTTGAGCATGTAGCTCTAAATTTGATCTTCTTCTCCACATTCCATTTTCCTGAATCTCCCCCCCCCCAAAAAAAAAATCTTAAAATCTTCCTTTGGTTGGTACTTATCATGCTCTCACCTGTTCGAGACATGAACCAAGTTTCACATACATAAGTTAATACCGGTCTTAAAAGACTTTTATACAATCGAAATTTTGTTTTTTCTATTACATTCGTGATTTCATATATTTTCGTATTCCATTATTCTCTTTTGCATTCAGTAGTACAATCGTTCTATTGGTAAATTCTGAACCTAAATAATTGAAACTGCCAACAACTTCGAAATTATCCTTTTACAATCTCTCTGGTGCTTTAATTCCTTTCTAAGAAAATTGTCAACTATTTTTCAATAACCTCAAGATCAGGGACTAAAGTCTGTTTTCTGTGTGACACATTATATTTTCGACACGTTTAGAAAGAAGAGTTTTTCAATAAAGATTTTGACGAGTTCTCACCTTGACTGCTTTAACGAAAGCTAGTACTCTCACCGAACTCATGGATGTTCACATCTGTGTTGGTATCCGACAATCTCTTTTTGTTCGACAAATGAATAATCTTTGGATGTCTAAATGCTTAAGAGCCTTAAATATTCCCTTAGAATGATGATGCAGATAAGTATTTGCTGTATGTTTCTGCTCAAAGTGTTAAAAATCTGACTGATTTCGAACAAAATGCGTGAACGATTGCATTTCTTTGAAAAATATTGCAGACGGACTCTAACGACAACATTCAAAATCGTCGGCTGCATTTTAGTTACTACATACGATATCAAATTTTTGCATGAGAACTTATGGATGACCAGGTAGCATAGGAGTGTATTTTTGCCAATCAGACAATATTGCCTATCGCGTTTCCATTGCTTCTAGTTGTCATTTTAAAGAAGAATATGAAGATTTTTGCCCTGAGATGAAGTTGATGTTTATGAGGATTTACCAGTTGACCTGCATCACGTTGTGTTATATGATATAAGTAGAGTTTAATTCTTTGTAATTGGATCGAGAGTCTTGATATTACTATTATATACGTAATTAATAAATTTCTTGAAAACAAAACAATGTTTATGTTGTGGTGCTTATGGCATTTACTCTGTCTTTCGCGTCGGGTTCAGAAAAACATCTTTCGGGCCCGGAATTCTTAGTGACATGGATTTTGAGGATTTTGTCAAAAATTTTGTACAAAAATATTGTTTTATAATTCAGTTAAAGCTGCGGCAGCCCTATAGGACCAAATTCCTGTTAAGGAACCAATGAATTCTGGTCTCGTTATTTCAGACAGGAAGATATCGACTCTTAAGTTAGAGGACAAGACAACCTTCGACCTCCCTTTGGTCAAGCCGACATAGAAATGACCAGCGTAGTTCCTACGCCAATATTCAGTTTCAAAGTCCACCGTACGAGCGGTGACAAGGACCAATGGCTGAATGGTAATCCCGGCTACGTCCTAACAGAAATAATTCTGCATCACTTGTTTCTTTTCAAAGCGTGACATATTACTTTAAAGAGACAAGAAAAGGAGAAACCCACACACTCCAAGATACACTCCTAGACTCTCCCATGCTAACTATCAGACTGACTCTCAGACTTGCTTCCAGATTACAATGTAATCTCTAGGTCTCTCAAGGCTCCTGATAACGAGCAGCACAATGTGTCTTACACTGCTTTCACGTCAGTGATCCGGCCTGTAACATCCTCCTTCCCCCCACGACACATCAGAGGGTCCGAGAAAAACAAAAACAATATCGATACACATTTTATTCGGGATATCTGTTTCGTACAGAAAGTATGCAAGAGTTAAGTTAAATTTCTACCGAACGTATATTGGTAGTAATTTTTTTCATTCATACGCAATTCATAACACAATAAACTTTAGTAATGGTTAGACCAGCACTTCTCAAACTGTGAGGCGCACCCCCTAGTGGGGCGTGATAACCCTACGGGGGAGGGAGGGCGAGACTCGAAAGTAAAAAACAAAAGATTTAAAAAATTATAAATCTATTGAAAGGAAGCAAAACAAAATATACACTTCGACAAAATAAAAAATAAAATACACATTTATTCTGATATAATGTACTTATAAATGTATCAGTACTGCACAATGTATTTGATAATTAAACTCACAATACTAAATTAAGAACAAGTTTAAAAATTACTTGTGATTCACATAGGCTGTCTCATACAAAATTTAATATCTTAATAATTTGTACGATTTATGATTAAAATCGTATTGTTGCTTTACGTCAAAGTGCATTATTATTGCACTCAATAAATTTTTATTGTGTGAAGGGGGGCGCGATGAAAATTATGATAGAAAATTGGGTCGTAAGCATTGAAAGTTTGAGAAGCACTGGGTTAGACAAAATTGGTTAATTCACGAAACGTGAATGAAAAAGTTTGAGTTAGGTGAAATTCATTTTCTCATCTGAGAAATGTGAATGACATAGTGTTGGTGATTTTAAAATAACAAGATGGAAGACCAATAAAAGTTTCTAAATAGTAGATTAGTTCTTAAACACTGATAGGATTTTAATTAAAGTAAGGGAAAATGCATGGGATTTATAAAAAATAATATCCTTTACTTGGCAAAAGAAGCATCTTGTCAAGATATGGACCTTTCGATGTCTGTGTCTTTGTTCCACTGGAAGCATTTAGTTTGGGAAAGAACTGTTTCGGGGCCTGGAACACCAAATTCTTAGCCTCACCTAAAACTTAGTGGACTAAAAGATTTTTTCCAACCATTTAATGAAGGCTAAAATGTACGAAATTTTTGACTCACTTTAAGTAACCCCAGATTCTTACAGGACATGGAAATTTTAAGAGCTATTTGTCTAGTTTTAGTTTAATTGATAATGATATTTGTTCTTGTGGTCAGGATGCTGAAACTGCGGAACATGTCTTGTTGTATAGTAACATATATTTCTGTAAAAGAGAAAATTCTGAAAAAGCAGTTGAAATGTTTAGGTATTTCTTGGCCACCTGTCTGTCTTTCTTGGTCAATTGTTCTGAAAGCTTTAATGTCTTTAGAAATTTTGTTTATTGTATAGGTTTTTAAAGTTTTATCGATACTTCCTCCCTTCTTTATATTTGTGCATTTATCCCCTTCCTTTTTATTTTATATTTGTTTCTTAAATGTTTTTTATATAATTCTGCTACCACTAACATCTGAAAACCTCATACTATTCAATGTGTAGCATGAAGAGTTGTAAATAAATTAATTAAAAAAATTACCTACTCTCTTTCCTGCGTATTTCATGATGTTGTATGGCCTTTTATTGTTTTTAAGTTGTTGATATCTCACCTCTCTCACATCTGGATTTAGAAAAGACGGAACCCTGAATTTCTAAAACGGACGTATTTTTTTACCTTTCATGGCCCGTAACCCCTTTCTTGGAAGAAACTTCTTCAAAACCCATTTTTTAGCGGATCTCCGTTCAATAAAGAGAACATGCTTGCCAATTTTCATTCTGTCGTGTAATAATTCAAATCGGACACTTTTTAATCTGCAACCCTCCCCCCCCCTACCATAATTCTCTTCTCAACTCCTTTGGGTGTAGGTGTTCGAAAAACCTTAACTGATCTCTATTAAACAAAAGAAATATGTTGGTCAAATTCCTAGTTTGTACATCTAATACTTCTAAAAATTTCGTAATGAGTGAGTGGATGTGATTTGCTTCTGTCCTATACATCTAGACTAAACAAAGGTTATGCAAATTATATTTTACTGTTAACTAAATTAAATACTATGTGAATGGAATATTTATCTGTTCATAGCAAAAATTATCATTTAAAAAATTTGAATAATATTGTAATATTAATCATGAAAAAAAAAAAGGAATTTATTTTTTATAAAAGGAAATTTATTGACATCTATGAACTCTTTTAAATCCCCCACAATTTTTAAACAGTAACGACATTGACCTTATTATAGTATTTTATTTCCTGCTGAACTTTAATCAAATGAAATAAAGCTATTTTTCTAAGAAATATTTTTTTGTAATATCAATATATTTTATTAATTAAAAAAAAGTATTTTTTTTCCTTTCAGATTTCTGTAAGCTTGAATTTTTTTCAATTTAATTACAGGAGAAAAATAAAACTTATCAAAGTTTGTTTGTAATTTAAATTTCATAAAATTTGTTGTTATTATTTTTTATAGATAAACACTCTTAACACAGGATAAGAAATTTTGAGGGTAATTTTTAAAGTAATAAGAAAAAAAAACCATTTTCATTCTCTGCTCTTCACAAACTTTGAAAATATAAGTTAATTATACTAATATTTACTTCTAGGAAAACTTTGACGCAACCCAGACATTCACCCTCACAAATGAATTTTTAATTCACTTTTAACTGAAACGTAAGTGGCTTTTAAAACATCACTTAGTGTTTTCATGAATATTTAAAACTGGAATGCGTGAAGCAGGAAAAATGAACATCAAGGAATTCTAAAACGAAAAATCATATGAAACTGCTCCTCTTCCCTTTTAGGTAGAAATGTTTTCACGATAACATTTTAAATGTTCTGAGGTATAAAATTACTGACGATTTTGAAATAACTTTCGTTTTAATTGATGTACATATTAATGTAAGAATATGTTTCCCCCTATATTTTGTTTGCCTGCAGATATATTTCTCACCCATTATCTCCCAATATATATAATTACACAAATAGTATTTTCTCAGCAAATTATATCCTGCTTTAAAGTTCCAATCCCAGTTCCTTTTCTTTTGGGTATTTAGCCCTAGCTTTTTCACGCGTTATCCTCCATATGAAATCTAAGGCAATAATGCTGAATTAACAATAATTTAGTAAGATACTCGAAAACAAAAAAATAAAATATCACTTTCAAAATCTGTCTTAATACTAGAAGGTCCGGTATTTTTTGATTACCCTTAAACGTCTGCAGCTGTCATTTCGACACCGTGATGTAAAATATATAAAATATTTGTAATGACTAAACAATTGCAGGATTACTGCTTACAGTAGGGTTTAGTTTTAAGACATTTTAATAATATTTCATGTAATTAACATATTTTATGACCCTTTATATCTGATGCAACGCTATATTTAATTATTAACCCAGATTCGTAAAGTTTGTATCATGCTTAATTTAAGATTAACTTCCTAGATTACTCTCTTACGCTTTATTAATAATTTACGAATTCACTGAATGAAAAAATAAAATTTCTCGATTTAGCTTATAGATTTACATTTATTTAAACAATTAAAGCTGGCACAAAATGAATACACGAAAATAACCACTTATCTGAAAGATAGGGGGGGGGATGAGTCGGTTCCTCCATGGGTCACTAAACGAGTCGCTAAACGAGCCCTTAAAAATTCAGCAACATTAGGGGTGAGAAACAACTTCCAATTCTACTTGGTTTTCCAGTGCAGCTTCTTATAAACTCCGCCGCATCGCACCAATATCAATGCGCGGAAACTTAATTTCTGAATTTTTTTAACTTTCTAATTGGAGGATACACAGCGCGTAGTGATACCCTTAACGTACTTTGACGCACCCCAATTGTAAGGAATGTGTTGACATCAGGTAAACAGGGGAAAAGTGTAAAAATCACGAAATAACAGGGGGTCGTATATTGTGCTGCTGGAGCCCCGAATCAATATCATAAAAAATTAACGTTGACATTATGTTTCGCGCAGCTTGTTGGATCACTGCTTTCTCGCAAAACATTTCAAATCACAAATCCGCCAGGAACATTACTCTTATGAGGTATCCATTTTATGCCATCCCTATATATATATATATATATCAGGATTTACTGGAATATTATTAATTATATCTTTACTTTCTTAAGTTTCTTCACAGTCACTTTCAATCAATCTTGTGTCTTCATTGAAATCTAAATTGGAGCAAGACAGCTCACCCCCATCCAATTCATTCTCAGAAATATCTAGCTATAACTTAGAAATTTCATCAGGGCTTAGACCTTTTCTAGGAACTATCGTTTCAGGGTTGCTCTGCACCAGGTTCGAAAATTGAGTTAAATTCTTTTATGAGCAGATAACCAAATGTTTTATGTAACAAATAACTTAGACACAACTGTTTTAGAAATATAGATTCGTCTCCGCTGTTAACTAAACAAAACTGCATTCAAGATCAAATAAATATGCGTTAAGTACTTTGGGAAGTTTATTTTACTAATGGTAATGATAAATGACAGCTATTTACAATGATAAATTGCTTTGGTGTCGAAATGACACCGGCAGACATTCTAGGTATATTTAGCTTTAAAATTTCTCCTAATTAATGTAGAACAGAGTTTCCCAAACTTTTTTTTGTCTCATAGACCCCTTGCCATGTATTCCGGTTTGGGGTAGACCCCTGCTTATTTAATATTGAATTTTTGAAAATTCATCAACTTAAATATGTTTTTGATAGCTGGTACAAAGCTACTTACTTTAAAAGATTTAAGTTTTTAACTGTAGTATGAAAAAGTTAAGAAAACAAACACATTTTAAACACTTTTTAATTAAATTAAAATTCAGTATCTGTTACACAAAATAACTGAGCAGCAAACAAATGGTTTTAATGGGAGGGATGAATCTGATACTTTTTAACACATTTTCAACATTTGGCATCAATTTTTTAGGTTGAATCCTAAATCTCCTCTATATTAGTAGCATCCAGTCTTTAAAAAAAATTTTTTTTTCATTATGAAGCTTGGAAATTACGTTGAAATTCCTTTTCACAAGGAAAAGCAATTAACAACTTTATCCCGATATTCCATAATTCGAGATAGATGTGTTTCTATTATAATAAAATATTTCGTAAGTAAATTAATAACACCCCTGTGTATGTGGAATATTTATTCCATTAATTAAAAATTAAAATTAAAGCTACGAACGGGTTAAATGAGAGTCACAATCATAGACCCCAATTTACACTCAATGGACCCCCATTCCCCCCTGATGACGTAGACCCCTTCCAGTCTGTCGTAGACCCCTGGGGGTCCATATAGACCACTTTGGGAATCACTGATCTAGAACCTCAAAACTTTCACTGTGTAATTACCATGGAAAATAACTAAAAGTCACGAAAATTTTTCAAATTCCCTGCAAAAATGCGGAAAGATCAAACTAAACAGGTTCTGGTGTCAAACTGACACCGATGGACGTTCCAGTGTTAAGTGCCACATCGCAAATTTAATTTATTCTATACACTAAGGTGTGAATCCCCTTTGTGTGTAAAAAACTATGAAATGGAACCTATCTATACCAAATAGATGTTCTTTTGTATAAAAATTAAGAGAAAATTGATTGAAAAATTATTTCAAAATTTGATACTGCTACAAAGGGGTTGTACTTTCGAAAAAAAAGGTGAAAAAGACTTAATTTTGATTAATTGGTTCTAAACCTAGGTTTCTCAAATTGAGGTGTGTGATAATCCTGCAAGCATATCGGACATTCGAAAATAAAAGATTTAAAATAATTATCAATTTACAGAAAGAAAGCAAATGGATTTTGAATGCCGAAAAAAATTTCCATTTTGTTGTACACAAACAATGGTGGTAATGGCGTATTTTTGTATTGAACACACATTTTTTTGTTTTATAGAAAAAGAGTTAAGTTTTAGCATATTAATCATCTTTTGAAAACTGTCCCCTTACTATTTGAGACTTTTTGATTGTAACATAATAATATCCGCAAAGAAAACGAGAATTATAATTTTATGAAATTGAGATTACTCACCATAGAAGTTTATTTCGGAATTCTACACTTTTGGGAAGTATATTTAAAATGTTATACAGAAGCCGAAATTATTTTGTATATAGAGTAGATGTGCGTAAACAGCTATTTATTCAAATTTTTATGTAAATCAAAAATCTTGAATCAAAATAAATAAATTGCTCTCGCATCCGTCTTTCTCCATTTCCGTATTTGAAGGAAATAGACAGAAAAAGTTTATGAATACTTCTCAATAAGACTTAATATTATGTTGCAACCGATTTCAATTGGTTTGTTTTCCGTACTTTCTCTCGCGTAAATGATTGTTTCGAATTACGTTCTAAGCAAGTTTTTCTCCTCATAATTATTATTGAAATATTTTAAATAATTCGCGGTTAATTTATTAGCCTAATTTTCCCCCTCTAATAAAATTTTAGTACTGGCGAGGAAACAAAGCAGAAAAAATTGAGAATGATACTAAATCATAGAAAATAAATAAAAACAGTTCACAAATACAAGAGAAAATCTATAAATATACTAAAAAAATAAACAATCGTTTGGTTTGTAATTTAAATAAAAAGTCACTTGAGATAATTTCAATTACTAATGCTAACAAAAACATTCGAATTGTAGCTTAAAAAGTTGTCATATCTTAATCTTCATATTTTTTTTTAGAAAAAATTATGAAAAAAAACCAATGTGTGTGTGTTTATTTAAATTGAAATTTGTAACAGCTCGCAAAAATTGGAATTTCCTTAATGGAGAATAAGACGTATTTTATGTTAGCAATTTTATCTTAAGAAATATTTTAAATTGAATTTTTAATGGAATCCTTTTTTTTTATGTATTATCTTTTCGACACAGAACATTTTATTTCTTTTGGAAAAAAAGCCCCATCATATTACATTTATTCTACTGTTTTATAATAACTTATTTTTATATTACAATAAAAAAAGGAAGCAAATCTTTTATTAGAAGCAAACTTTGATTTGTTTAAATATTCAACTGATTAAAATGAAGTATACTTAATATTTAAGTAAAAAATAAAATAAATTCTAGATAGATGGATTTTTATTGTACTTGACTGATATTTTATTATTCGTTCGTCAAGCTGGGCAATTTTTTTTAGTCTTCTTTGGGTTTATTTCTTATCGTATCAAATTATTTTAATGATAAGTTACGAAAAGAAAATGTAAAAATGACTCAAAAATTAAGATGAACTTTTAGATTAGGAATTTTTCTACATAAATGCCACTAAGTGAGGCAGAATTAAAACGTTACAAAGTAAATAGAATCCATTTTATCCACTAGGTCCAAAAGAGGTTGAAGCTGTCAGTGACTGGAGTGTCAGACGAGCTCCAAAAGGAATGGAAAAAGTGTCAAGTCAAGAAAGTATCCTCCCTCTCAGAATCAGGACAACTGGTAATAATGTGGTGCTCCAATTCCTGTCTTGTCCCTTAGGATGTCTGGTGTCTTTCCGTCGGAAATCGGAAACTGCCATTGGATACAAACAAAAACGGAAAAAAACAGGAAGGGATGTCGCAGAAACGTTTCGAAAGGGATTATTATTTAGGAGTGTTTATCATATCTGTTTTCAAAGAATTATTTAGTGAATAGAAGCAGCTCTTTTTTTTTTGAGGATTTGTTTTTTTTTTTAAATATCTGGCCAGTACTTCTTCCTCAGAAAAAAAGGGATATTTCAAATTTTTTTCGAGGTCCTGATGTCTTTGGATAGTTTGTAAAAAGCAATAGTTTTTGAACGCCAGAATTTTTGTTTAATGATTACTTTATTAAAAACTACTAAACGAAAGGGGCCAAGCCAAAATAACTATTGTTTTTTTTTTTTTTTTTTTTTTTTTTTTTTTTTTTTTTTTTTTTTTTTTTTTTTTTTTTTTTTTTTTTTTTTTTTTTTGTTAGCAAGATATAAAAATTTGGCAGATAGCAAATCTTGGAATAAACTCTAGAACTAATCGATAAACTTGAAATAATTTGGACAATTTTTTTTTTTGTATTCGTCTTTTTTTTAATATTATTTTATTGATTGGACTATAACTATAGTGACGAGTTAAAATATATTTTTAAAAAGTAACTCTTGTTATTTGAAGATTAAATGGGTTAGTCTGACGAATGTAACATATGGTAGCACTTAGGTACTATGTCTATACTATGAGGAAGATACTCGAGTGTTGTATAATGAAGTTTCTTTGACTTTTCTTCTGTTAAAGCCAGCTATGTAAAGGTATACATTATCCTGGGAAAAAACTAGGTGGATCACAAAGGAACATTTTTTAGACCTACATATTGCTTTAACCTAAGTAGTGTATTGCATTATAGATCCACACTTTGGTCATAAAATTTCCCTCTCTCTAGATATACACAATAATTTATGATTTCCAAGAAACAGTAACGATAACTTTTCTAATAAATGACCATTTATTACTCTTAATGAACTTTTTTGTCACGGCCCGAAAGTCGAGGCTGTAAGAGAGTGGGTGGAAGAAGCAGACATGATCTTGTGACGGATCTATACGCGTTTCTACTAATTACTTCTTTTTTCTTTAATTCAAAATATTTATTTCAACCAATATTCATCGAGAAACCAAACGTGATTTATGTAAATGAGGTATATTATGTAAATTCGGTTTTCGCGAGTTGAAGGGGAGTGAAGTAAGAGGTCAAGTTAAGTTAAGTGAAGTAAAGTGAAGAGAGTGAGCTATCGACACGTAGTTGTTGACAAGTTAAGCGAGGTTGATACGTTTGATGTGTGCAAGGAGAAGTGGTTAGTGAAGATGGAAAAACAATGAAATTAAATATTACGGAGCGCGGAGCCATCGTCATTTAATCCAGCTAAAGATAGTGCCTGAAGTTCTCCATGAAGGAACCGAAGCATTAAGGAATCAGGTATCGTAAAATTGATTAAGTAAAAGCTGATTAATAGTGAGCGGTGTAGTTGTAAATGAGCGTATTTAAGCTATCTTAGATTCAGTTAAAGTTCTGTAATATTATCCCCGCATTTGTATATCTTACCTCTGCACTCTACCATTGTTATATATCTTAATTAGAATTGTGTTGTGTTTGTTTATAATCAGTAATAAGAATTAATAAATAAAATTAGTTTGGCATAATGTCTATGGATTATTTAGTTCCTCCTACACATCTAGCCGGGTTGACAGATAGACAGGAGAGTTTGACTGTAAGGGGTAACTACAGGTCACCACAATCTTAAAAATAGTTTCTTTTATTCTATCTTTAACATTTGATGAAACATACAATTTTATACCATAACTCTGAGAGTAATATGGAATCCTAACCCTTAATCGGATATACTAGATTTTTGAAATTCACTTAGTTTCTGTTGGGGCTCCTTGCTACGATCCTTCTTGAATCCCGACAGTTCGGTCAGCTCCAAGGTTATTTGATTCCACTTAGTCACTGTTCACCTTTTCTATTTCTTGGATTTCACGCATAACGATCCGTGATTAACCCTTAACCTCATATACCCAACGTCAGGGGCTTAAATAGTAGTTATATTTGCATAAAATCGAGTCTTATCTACAGAGAAAGCGGTTTTTAAACTAAAATCACATTTAAAGAATACCCCCCCCCCCTCAAGAGGATTAGTAGAAAAACCCGAATGGTATCCGTTACAACTTACTTTACCATATTTTATACATCATTACATACATGGCATATTTTTCAGGGATATAAAGGGACATTCATTTTCAGAAAAAATTCGAGTGAAAAATGTACTCCTTCTGTCTCATAGAGATTTAAATGCTTTTGTTAAATTTCTGTTCTTATCCCTTTTTAATCTGCATTAAAAATTTGGGGCTCCCATTTTGTCCTGATTTTGTGAAATAGCAGTTTACTCTGAGTAATGAATTAGTACATTTTGTGACGGATCTATACGCGTCCTTCCACTAATCCTCTTGGGAAATCTTCGGGCTATCACTCACAACCAACCCATTTGGAAGAAGAAACCGTGATATGCAGATTAGGTCAGTTATATGTAGTATAGTTTTCTAGCTAGCGAGGAGATAGAGAAGAATAGACAGAGTTACCTGGAGATTGAAATATTGAGAAGCTGATGCTATGGAAAGATGTCTACCGATTAGGTATTAGTTACATTGATAGTGCGTTTCGGGCATTAAATTGTTGAAGATATTTAAGTGACGATTGGTCACCATAGCTAAATCATAAATAAAAACTAGAACAGTGGATTGATCCATAAAAAGTGGATCAATTTAATAGAAGTCTTCTCACAGAATTCGCGCCTCTCATAGCAAATTCCCATCTACCCTTTATAGGAACATCTCATCCTATTTGATTTCTTGAATTGTGTCTGTGATAATTAGTGTGCTGAATAAATAGTTAAAAAGTATTATGTCGAGTCGTCCTTCACCTCCTCCCACACCTCTAGTCAGGTCCAATAGTATGTCTAGAATGTTACAATTTTGTCACTTAATTTATTTAATGTTATTTGTCGATCCTTCAAGAACAGAGTAACAAATGTGTCAAATTTTCGCCTCAGACTTGTTCTTAATAGATGATTTTGTGTTCAATTTTACTATTTTTAAGTTTTTTTTTACTTTCTTGCCCTATTTACATATTTAGAACTTCGATAAGTTGATATTAATAATCTTAATATTTGTGCAAAACTTCGATAAACTTCACAATTTTCTATTCGTTAAAAACTTAATACTTATACACTGGGCTTTTGCAATAGGTACTTTGTAATTGTGCTCTGCTTCCTAGCAACTAAATAAATCAATATACAAATGTAGAATAAAACGCTGTCAAATGATTATCAAATGATCTATAATGATTCAATGTCTAAATTTACAAAAAACTTAGGCAGCTATTAAAAAGGTCACTTTAAGGGTAAAATATTTATTTAAAAAATAATGTGATTGAATGAAACATTATTTTAAATTCATTTTGAAAAGGAACAGGAATTATAACTAAGATAAATATTTTTCTAGTATTTTCCTCTATAGTCAGTTTTTGAGTCCCGTAAATAATTTTAAAAGAATTTTGGAATATCTCAGTGTGTCAGTTGAAATTAATATATTTTTCTTAATTACTTTGGGGTACATTTATTTTTATGTCATCCTATTTTTTTAAGCAGTTAAATCTTTAGTATAATTTCTAATTTATAAGTTATTTTTTTATGATACTATTTATGTATTTTTAAAATATCCTAATTATTTCAAAAATGTATGTCTAACAGTTAAGTTTTAAAATAAATTTATTCTTATGGAACGTACGAATTAAAGAATCTGTGATTAAACAAAAATAACAATCATATTCTATAGGCGCTTTCTATTAACATAATCATTCAAATGAGCAAAAATATCTTCAAAGAAATAATAAAATCTCTAAGACATGGAAAAATTACTCACATGTTAAGTTCAACCAACGTCTGTTATGCATTACAAGAGAAATTCTTTCTTTAACTGAAAAAAAAAACCATATTTAGAATAATTACAAAAGATGCCAACTTAAGTAATATAACTTTAACAACAAACGATTATAAATCAGGAAATAAATTAGGAAAGCCGATAAATTAAAGTTCCATGAGTTATTAAATTAAAGCAGACGATAATATTATGGAAGAGAATTTTTAACCTAAACAATGTCTACAACTACTGTAGAATTGAAATAAGTTGTTAAAAATTGATTCAGAAAATATTTAAAAAAAAAGCAATTTAAATAATAGAACTAAATATTTTACAATACAAAACAGAATTACTGTATCTAAATTTTTTAAAATTAACCTAGTTGGAAATAAATTTGTTGATGATAACTAAGTTTTGTTCGTTAAGAAATATGAAAATAAGCCTAAAAGTAAGTTAATTTATTGTGTTTGTTTTTATATTATTTGAATACACACACACAATATTATAATGCGTAAAATTTTTATTAAAACGAATGCTAGAACAGTTCCTGTTCATACGATTTCTATATACGCACAAATATAACTAACCTTTTATAAGAATGCATTGAAACTTTATTTCAGTGTTAAAATTGTGATCTTAGAAAACAATTTTTTTATAAATTTTGAAATTCCTTTTCTTTAATTCTTTTCTGTAGTATAAAGACAAGACAAAGATTGTAGAGCTAGTGTATTTTGTATTCAAATTTTAGAATGAATCTTTTTATCATAGATAAGTTACCTTTGAACCTAAATCCATACTGATAGGAAAAAAATATCTCAACAAAACATTTATTGGCGTAGTTCACGGTGAATTATAAAGGTTTCATGTTTCGATTTCTGGTCCCCTCCCCTTAGGGTGTTCTGATATCTTATCACTTGGAAACCAGAAACTAGTATTGGAAATGTATAAAAATGAAAAAAGGGAGAAAAGAAGTGGATTCAGCTAAGAAATTTTATCAGAAATGTTTATCTCATCTGTTGCTGATGTTCGGAGAAAATTTCACTGTTCTTTTTCTCTGAGGGCTTCTTGTCGGATAAGATACTTTTCGTTTAAAAAACTCACTTGTAGAGAGGTTGAAATTTTTTTGGAAAGGAAAATGAAAGGAAGTTTACCAGAAAAGCAGTTTTGCTGTCGAATTCGATTGTCTTGGCTTGAATTTTGGGTTGGTTTCTAGAATAATAAAATAAATTTTAAGATTCTTTTTAAATATTAAAATTTCGGAAAAAAGTCAGAAATGTTTTTGATTTTGTAAAAAATTTATTTTGATTTGTTTATTTATTTTATTCATTTTATTTTTTTCGAACTTCATTTTTACATTAATTGTCAAATGAATTAATATACTTATTACAGATCATATATATAAAATTATATATTACAGATTTTCTAAAGTTGTGTAAATTAAAACATTTGCACAAACAGGCTTTAAATTGTAAGATATCAGAATATTAGATCGTGACAGGATTTAACAATTCTACAACTTTATTGATTAAGTTGTATATAGTTCTAATTTAGCATTTTTTCTTATAATTTAAAAATTAAAAGTGTATTAGAAAGAATTAAAGTGAAAAAAAAAGTAAACATGCGATTTAATTTCTTGAGGTATAATATTTATGTTACATTTATTATGTTGATACTAATACTAAATTTTCATTAATTTCAAAGTTGTGCCAACTTATTATTTATGTAATTCTATTTTGTAACTGAATTTATGGAAGAAAATAAAATAATTCCATGCATAATAAAAGTGTCTAAAGTGTTATAAGTGTAATTTTGTATTCAAAATAAATTTGTATATATAAAAAAGAAACAGTAATTTAAAATTACTTTAAATCCACATGAAGTAGTTTGCTTTCTTTGTAATATCGCCAGGTGGTGCTTTTTTCTCTTGGCAGTGAGTCAATTTTGTTAAAACTATTATGGGTTTTTGCGGTTAGATTATGAATGTAAGGCATACAGTAATATTCCATTGCTGTTTGTTCCAATATAGTTTGGAAATAAATTTTTAAATTATACTGTTCGTTGCATTATTGATTTTTAAGATACTTTTTGATTACTTAATAAATGTTTGAATCAATGCTTAAGAATTTATGCAGCTATTTGATCTCAATAATAACTGGATTTATAGAAAGCAGCGAGAAAAGGAATTAACAAACAAATAATATTTTTTCAAAAGATTCAAAGTTATAAAATATTTTTTTCTGAAAAAGAAAATAATTATTGCATATCATGAAACTTTACGATAGAAATTTGAAAGTTGTACACCAGTTAGGTAAATACTATATTTTTAATATTTCTGTGATTTTCTGACGTAAAACATTGATCATATTATCAAAAATTTCTAAATTTTTTAGCTAAATTAGATACATATTAATTGAGATTAGACCAAGCAAATTAGCAAGTAAAGCCTTCATAATTCTTTTGATTGCAGAAAAAAAAAGAAAAGTATTAAAAAGGAAAATGAACGAGCCTTTTTTTGCTTAATTGTAATAACAATTGTTTTAAAAATATAAGTACAAATCTCAAATTTTGGTTGGATTGTCGAATAGGCCGCTTATCCCCCGAAGTTTATCTCACCAAATCTGGTAACACTCCTGATTTTTCTATCAGTAAGGGAGAAGTCGGATCAGCACAATTTCGCGCATGCGCAGTACATTTCTTTAATTTTAACAATTTTTCAAGATATACTGCGCATTTTCATGCATGGGCAGTGCATTTTTATTATTTTAAAAATTGTCGATTATTAGTTATGTATCTGGTATACCCTTTCTTCACGCGGGTGAATTAAAAAACTAAACAACACAGATTGAAGGATAAAGAAGTTTTTAATGAGTTAACATTACGTGAATTGCAAATGTAACAAAAAAAAGCTTTTTGCATATCTTAGCTGAACAAAAAAACAAACATATTTGTTACATTTTAAGTCTGTAGATCTAATAGCTGATAAAAAGGATATTTTTTTATTTTATAACACTTCGTAACTCTTTTGTGGGTCGACTTTTGAAAACACTTTTCTAAGCTGATCTCTGCTCAGCAAAAATAACACATTGTTACAAATTTTGTGCAATGAACGCTAAAAATAGAGTAAATAATTTATATCTGGATGTGTAACACGTTAATATTACCTTCTGTTGTATTTATTTTATGTTAAAATTTTAATTATTTGCAAGCAACACCCTTCCTTACATTATAATGACGATTCAATGGAATGTTGGATGCAAATGTTGTAGATAGAGCCAAGTTGGCATCATTTTTGGCGACCATGTTGGCCACTTGACGATGGATTGAACGTTGCAGAAGTTGATATCCTCTAGCGCCACCTGGTGGGGAACTACTACAAAAAGGATTGCACAAAACTCTTTTCCTAAAAAGAATACATATATTTGCCAATTTTCATAGTGATCGGTTGATAGTAAAATCATAAAAAAACGTATATTGAAATAAACTATCTATTTTTATTGAATTTTTGGTTCACTATTTTGGCGATAATGGCTTACACATAAAAGATATATGCTGTCGCGAGCTTTTTTGTATACGTGATTATATACGTATAACTCTAACGGTTTTTACAGCGCACGCCAGAATAGCTTGCAGATGGCAGAATTTTTTCCTACTTACTTGACATTTATCGTTATATTTTGGACACTTCACACAATATCTTTGTAAATTATAGCCTGTGTGTTATTCTGATGTATAAGCTATATTATTGTAGAGTTTCATTAAAATCCATTCAGTTGTTTTTGCGTGAAAGAGTAACAAACATCTATACATTCAAACTTTCGCGCTTATAATATTAGTAAAGATGTGAAGTAAACGGACTGGTCACAAGCCTGTGAGCTCTTGTTCCATTAATATAAAAATAAGTTTTGCATTGGTTTTATTTAAACTTGGTATAGCTTTGCTTAAAGTAACAGTAATGAAAAAATATACATATTTAATTAATGCTTAAAAGAGATAGATAATATACTTTATTTATTATTATGTTAATAATATCAATCATTACAATTTTAATCATTATATTAGCCAAAAGTCTCATAGCGGATATTCAGAGTCACCTACTCTTATAATATTTTTCAAAATTTTATATTTTTGAGAAAGTGTAATAGAGTGTTAACTTACGATACATAATTTTTAAAATAAATATATGCCACTGGACTTAATGGATACATATTAAGGTAGTGTTCCTAATTAGCTTTTAGAGTTTTGTCGTATTTCGCAATGAACAAAATCCTTTGTTCTAGTGTAGACCATCTATTAGATGATTAGAAGCAACGGCAAATAAACAAAAAGAAGAAATAAAGTGAATAAGTCCCCGTGGTCCACTTAGAAATGTAGTAATTACCAAGAACAATAAAAAAGCTTCCAGAAATAACATGTGAGGGTGATAATGTTATTCGCATCCGTGGCATTCCTTAAGCTACATGTGTCTCTTGGGGGAAGTGCGAAATGAAAGACAGTTTTGCAGTTTCTGGATTACATAACTCCTCCTGAGGGAGCTTTATGATAAGAGCATAACAGTTGTCCTTGCAGCCAGGACTACTGCAGTATCCTTGGAAATGAAATTGCTTATAAGTTGACAAAAAAAAAAAAAAAAACTCGCCATTTATTAGACATTTTTAGGTTAGATCTGGTACAGTTCTGTTGCTTCAGAGATTAATATGCTCATAAGGGATTCATGCACATTTGAACTAAAGGAATTAGCTCCTGGTGGAAACCATCTTCAAACTTCCGGATTACTTCCAGTTTTGTGCTGTAGTTTTGTAGCGACCCGAAGGTCGTGGGTGTAAGAGGGTTCGGGGAAGAAGCGGTCACACACACATGATCTTGAATATATAGCTTTTATTTTAGTTTTAACACTTTATGACCGAGAACACACAGAGTACGTGCTCGTTAAATCAGTGGGTCCGAAAGTCTTGTGGACAGTCTCAGTGAAAACCACGAGTGCAGGGGGCTGCAGAATATTTCCCTCCCCTTCAGCTCCATGCCTAAATTGTGTAGGTGGAGATAGGTGGTGTCACCATCTATCGTTAAGAAGTCCAATCTGCCTCACAGGCTCTGGCAACTTTCATTCCTTCCCTTCGAGAAAGACACGGCAACAACAACACTTTATGAATGATACACAATTTTATTTAACTCAGGGAGCAGTCCTAAATCTAATACTTAATCTGACACATACGATTATTCAAAATAACTTGGCTTAAGGTATCCAACTACCCTAAAATTTTTTTGTCAAAAATTGACACATTTTGTTTTGATTTTATTTTATATGCCATCTTATTAGCTTTATAAAAATATCAAGTCTATTATTTTCCGTTCTCTAGAATGGACTAGCTGAATGGACAGCGGCTGGTGAAAGCTGTCCAAAGTGACCAAAAGCTCCAACGTCATCTAGCAAGGTAATGACCTTTATATTTTGGGATGCACATAGAATATTGTTAACTGACTACCATGAGAAAGGAGAAACCATGAGTAGTGAATCATACATGGCGTTATTGGGTCAACTGAAAAAATAAAGTTAAAAAGGTCATCAAATGAAAAAGAAAAAAAGTGTTGTTTCACCAAAACAATGCTCCATGTCACAAGACCAAGAGAAGTACGGTCATCATAAACGAATTGCGCTTTGAATTCCTTTCCAACCCACCGTACAGTCCAGATCTGGTCACCAGCAACCATTGGATGATTACAGACCTAAGAAAAATGGCCCAAGGAAAGAGATTTAGCTCAAATGAAGAAATGAGATTGCTGAAGTTGAAACCTATTTTGAGATCAAAAACAAATCGTTCTACGAAAAAGGTATTACAAAATTAAAAGATCGCTGGGCTGAAATTATTACTCAATAAGAGTATCTTGATAAAGAAATTCCAATTTTGCTTAAAAGTTGTTATTTAACTGGTTAGGCCAGGGACTTATTGAGTGATGTGTTAGTTATATAGCTATTCGTGTCCTCACTGTTAAAAAAAGTGGTACTTAACGGGGGATTTTATCCCTATACCCCTCGGACGGAAATAGAGGAAGAAATACTTCTATTTTGTATGTAACGAAATAAAGCAATTGATCTTTCTTTTAATATTAAATTCGTCTGAACTTTTTGCTTTGTGAATCAATTGTGATTTAAGAGTTTGAAGAAGCTTTAAACTGCTTAATATGTGTATGTATTTATATAAGTAAATAATGAATGATTTTGATAATTTATTTTGAAAATTAAGGGCTTACAGCAGCGATACTCAACATGCAGCCCACCGGTATTGTTAAGTGGTCCGGTCATGGCCCATTGCTCTGAGAAATTCATTTATTTATGAAAATTTGGTGGAAAATTCTTTGTTAAAAAAATCAGATATATCAATTTTGGTTTTTGCTGTCCATGTCGTAGGTGTGCGAATTGGTATATATTTTTTTCTGATCAGTTATAATAGACAACAGTGGAGTAGAGACCATTTTATTAGTGAAACTGAATTTTAACCAAGTTTTATATCTTGCAAGCGAAAAATATTCAAAGAAAATAGATTGCTTCAAGACGATTGGGGGGTTGACTATTTTGTAGTGAAAAAAAAGCATGGTTCGGAAATTATTTGATTCATCATGAAAGTGTATTTAAAAATACCAATAAACAATAATCATTCAATGACACTATTCCTCGAAGATCTCTTTCAATTGATGATAAATAAACTTTCTTGCATAATCTTTACAACAGCAAAAAAGTGTTTAGTCAGTGGTAATGTCACAGCCACATAACAAAGGCAACCTATGAAGTGTGTTATATCATTGGTAATTGTATGAGACCATTTACTTAAGCAGAAATTGTGAAAGAGTGGTTCTTAAATGCTTCCAATTTATAAAAATTCAGTGACAAAAATAAGAAAAATATATAAAAATAGTAATAACTAAATAATAATTATTAATTGCTAATTAATAATATAACAATAACAACAATTTAAATACCTTAATTTTTTTGATCAATTTCTACATTTAAATCTTTTTATGTTATATTGGCCTTAAAGCACCCCCCGCCCCCTCCATTAATCCTCATGTTGCTGTCTGCGTGAAATAGCTAACATATGTATGCGGCCCGGCAGAAAAAAGAGGTTGAGTACCCCTTCTTTAGAGTGTGTATAACAGGGGTCAGCAACCTTATGCTGTATCAGCTGTGTTGTGCCAAACGAATGTACTAATATGATTCAGAGTGCCATACAGTAGGTAATATTTAATTATTCTCAAATAAATGTTTATTGAGTGCAACTTTTCCATTATATAAATGTTTAACAAGTAAATGAATGCTCTCATCACGTTATGGAATATATGTAATTTTGAACATATTTAAAACAGAAAAAGAAACCATTTTATATTTGTGAACATTCTTGTAACCTTTTCCTTAAAACCTAATTGAATAACTTTTAGGATTTAAGAATTCGTAAAAATAAATTATAATTCATTTAAATATCTGAAGCAAACTTTCAACACACACACTTTATGAATTTCTATTCAGCATACTAAATTCCACATATTGCGCAAATCTTATCTGAAATATTCAATTAAAGTATTATAAAAATATTTACTTACGGTTTAAAATAAAGTGCTTCAAGTATATATATATATATCGAAATTTCTTATAACTAAACAACGATGATATTCATAACATAGATAAAATCTCATCAAAGCAATGCACATATAACATAAATTTCACAACTCTATTCACGGCGTTTATGAATAATGTAATTCTTATTAATGAATATATAGATATATAGAATAAAGATTCTTTCAAAAGTTAGAAGTTTAAATTTTTATTGAGGGCGGGTGCAAGGCATTTAATACGAAATCTTTTTGAAAAACTATTTACCAATAGCTTAATCAAAGAATGAATTGAAATGGAACACGATTTTAATCGTATTTGAGTTTGGAATATAATGCATTACATACCCCTACATATCTGTAATGTTATTATAAGAACGTGTTTGTTCTATGATGGAAAAAAAATATTTGACTAAAACTGAGGATAATTTTTTTAGGAAATAAAAACTATTCCAATGAAAATCTCATCAAAACACTTTTTAAAATAAACTCACATTTATATCATCACAAGGTCCATTGATAGAAAATTCAAGTCCTTGACAATCCCATTTCGGCACGAAAGGCAATTTAAAATAATTAACATGATGTAATTAATTTTAAACAACGTGTTTGACATCTTAGCTCTCATTTTGATTAAATTCGAGCACGAATCATTACCACGAGTTTAATGACGATACATTACATTCAATTGCTAATTAATAGCAATGAAGTAATTTATGCAACCATTAAAGGAAGGAAGCTTTGATCATTTTTAAAGTTCTCGACATTACTGAAACCCTCTAGTGTTCTTAAACAAAGGAAAAGAATTAGAAATAGTTAGTAGTACGGATAAACATTCATTTCAATAAGAATTTCATCAAGAAGCTTGACATTCATAAATAATTGCTAACATTAGCTACTTATGTGAATAATGTCTTCTATTTGAAGCAGAATTTATCGTCTGCTTTGTTATTTACAGTAAAGCCTGTTTTTGTACTATAGATAGGGACCGCATACAAATAAATCGCAAAAAAAATATTTGAAAATTTCTTACATTTAACAAACGACTTCATCGTTATACTAAAGAGAATTTTTTTCATGCGGGGGAGAGGGAGTCGCACTTAGAAAATACGCCAATTGTATACAAAATTTATGTGAAAGTATTTTCATAACAAAATGAAAAATTAAATTACACATGGAAACATTTTAAAAACATTTAGTTTCTCATTGTATACATGGAGAAGTTTTCAAAATGCACTTTGCTACTCATCGTAATCCAAAGCTCTCATCTTCCTGTGATGAATAAGTTCAAAATCGCTTTCGTCACTTGAAGATACAATTTTAATTGATTCATTTTTTGGCATCATAAAGTAAATGGTAAGTTCTTGCGACGACGGTCAATTGGTCAGTTGCTTGTAAACGTCATGATAGCCAGAAATGTATGATCGAAGAATTTGTTGGAATTTCAAACTCCTTTGGAATTGGTTATTTTAAGAAAATACTTTTCCGATTTGTTGGAAAGCTGTATCCCTGCATATATTTTATCCACCCTCAAAGAATTCGATTCTTCTTGTCCGTCTTCATACTCTATAAAATTATTGATAATGCCACCTTCATTGAAAATTTCGTCTTCGATCAAACATGGGCTGTTGCCGCGTTGAGGGAAAGCAACTGAACGTGTACTGTCGGGAGACTGTTTATAAGAAATGAACAGATGGCCTTGAAGTGTATATCTGTATATTACAGTTGCTTAATGTACACATGTACACACATGCAACCCTTGATTCGCGGGGGGGGGGGCAGGACTCTAGGGGCCCAAGGCCTGATTTCGACAAGTACGCATTTACCCAATTTATAAAATATTAAAGGCAAAATCTGATTTTGTAAAGGGGGGGGGGAGTCCTGAAATTCTCTGATACGCCTCTGTACGTTGATAGAAAACCTTACAGCGGCACCTAAGCCGTTAAAATTCATGTACCGCTTAAGAAAAGATCGCACAGAAAAAATTGCACAAAAAGAAAATCGCATAAAAAAGTACCGCACAAAAGCATGTTCTACTGTATCTTATTTGTATCATGTTGAGATATTCTCTACCAGTTAATTTTCTAATCTATCCGGATCTCTCCCCACAAATCATTTTCATTTAATTACGTTATGCTGGAAAAAATTATAATAATGCCACCAAAACTTATTAAACAACTGAATTTGTTTTTCAATTTTTTTTAAAATGTGAAAAGAAATTTTATTTGAAACATCTAATGTTATATTATTTTTCAAGCACAATGTTATATAACTATAACAAATGTAATGTATTTCCTTTCTTTGTTTTTATAGAAAAATTATAAAGTTATTCTCATGTATATGGGTTTATATTATAACTTTTGCTGTGTTATTATTCTGTGCAGGCTTTTTATTTTTATGAAATTCTAGCGGTTAAGTCTCATTAAACTCAACGTATGATTATAATCACTTCCCTTTGAATTATCCTTTATTTGCATAAAAATTATGTCATTAATAACGAATTACTTTCATTTTAACCATAAATTTAATATTGATTTCAAGTTCAAATTTTTTCTGAAATTGAGAAAGAAAAAACATATTAAGGAAATACTATGTATTTGTGAATTAACATGGTTATAATTTTCAAAGTTAGTATTGTTTATGAACTTCATTTTATATTGAGAGTATTTTCTAGAAGAGGTTTTTTGACGGGAAAAGGGGTTAAGATTAAGTACTTTCGAGTATGTATCATTTCAAATTTCAGAATTAATATGGTTCATAAATTTCACCGAAAAATGGAATTGTTTTCTAATACTAGAATTTTTTTTTGAGGGAGAAGGAAAGGGAATAAACTACTAGAGTTAAAAAGTTCCCGGAATTGTTCCCTACATTCACACATGTGTTCGTTGGAGGAGAAATTTCTCTTTTGGGAGGTTGGCAACACTAATAAAGAAAACACACATCCATCTGGAATTCATTTCTGGTATTGTCGGCGTTAGCTGCAGAGGATTTCTGACAAAGCGAATTTTTCATTCGTTGGGTTTTGAAATGCCGTCTTTGGAGTAGCGTGCAAGCATCAAATTCTGCATTTTTCTGGAGAAATCACCTTTTGCGACACTCGAGATGTTGAAGTTGAAACGCGTTTATATCCTTTCTACCCTGTGACCCAGCTAAAAGTGTGGAAGGAACTAAATGATCAAACGACATTATGAATTCCAATTATTTTATTTATCACTATAAACAATTCAAACACAAATAACACTATAAATAAGATAATTCAATTCAATAATAGAGCGAGAGAGAGAGAGAGAGATGAGATTCGCGTTTGGGGAGAATATGTTTAATACTGCCGCTCTTCTCTCTCTCCTTTAACATTACACAGAGCTTACGCGTATTTAATGACCGCACTATTATTTTACACTCTAAACATCAACTTAATTTAAAGTCACAGTATCTGAACTCATGCAGTCTTCTACCTAATTCAAGTTGACTTTAACACTTCAAGTTAGCTAATTTTATCACTTTCTTGTTATCTAAACTTCAGGTAGCTAATCTTATTACTATGTTGCTATCTAAACTTTTGCCTTCCTTACTTTTTGTTTACGAATACACTTCACTGCCAATTCATTTAATTTCTAATCTACTCACAATTCACTAACTTTCAAACTAGCGAAGGAAGAATATATATATTAAACTTGATTTGCATAGCAAATATTCTTCTTTTAGGAGATGATTGGTAAAAATTGCTGGCCCAAAAAATACCCAAAAGAAGTTAGTTGATGGTCGTGTATAGATCCGTCAAAAAGTGAGCATACGAAAACGATATAAATGCCATGGGGAAGTTTTTCGTTCCATAAGCGTTTTCGTGAAGGTCGCACAAACATCGTAGATGACCTACGGACTGGGTGCATCTCTTCCACCACAGATGAAAATGTTGAGCGCATTCGAGAAATCGTGTTTACGAACAGATGAATAACCATTAATGCATTGCCACCGAATTTGGAATTTCACATGACAGCATTCAAAGTATTCTTGATGATGATTTGAAAATGGACAAAATCGTGTTTGTTAGCACGTTTCCAAAAATGTTATCACCCGAGCAAAAAGAAATACGAATGAACATGTCTAGAGATTTGATATCTGATGAAAATGACAGCTTCTTGAAGAAAATTTTAACAGATGATTAGACATGATGCTTTTTTAACAATCCTCAGACAAAACGTCAGTCAAGTGAATGGAAAGAATATACTTCCCTTGGACAAAAGTAGAAGAAAAAATACAACGAAACAACTGAAAGGCATTAAAAAAATGATCCCAGGAAAGATTTGAACAATTATTCGTACGCTGGGATAATTGTATGAATGCAGCAGGATAATACTTTGAATAATAAGATTTAGAGGGCATAGTACCTTTTTTAACCCTTTTGAAAATCGAATTTTCAAAAACATCTTATAAAATTAATATAGATTGTTAAAAACGTTTTAAAGCAAACCTCGTCGAAATCTGACAATAATTACGCACTTAGCACTAAAAAAATACAAGTATCAAAAAATACTTCACGCTTAGAAAAATGTAAAGAAACAGATCTTTCGTTAGATTCTGTTCGGAATTTTTGGTTTTATTTGCTTCATTAGTATCTTGCCCTTAGAAGCAACATGAGGTCTTTTGGCGACTCACCTCGAACATTTAAATCCCGGGCAAGTGATGAGGTTGACAACCCAATTTTACAGTTTAGAATTACTGACCCAAAATATCAGCATCTTACAAAACAACAATTGATATTGGTCTAAAATGAAGCAACATTGATATCTGATGATGGACTAGCTAATCACCTAAATATTATGAAACTTCCGGGTTTTTTTAAAAAAAATATTTTTCTGTTATTTCTGATTTTTATGTATGATTAACGGGAGGGTAAATTGTATATCTCTCTCACAAAAAAGGCTCTTAAGATACTGAGAATGAGAAAACTAACATGAAGGAACACTTTATGGAAAAAGAAACCTCAATATAGGAAACGGATACATTTAAGTGTAAAAAGATTTATTTTAATGCAAAAAATTACAATGTAATCTTTAAACTTGATTTTCTCAGTTTCTAAATTTCCCTCTTTCCCCCAAGATTTAAAAAAAAGTATTGGTTGCAGAGCTATGATATTTTGATATATTTTGTACTTGTAGATTTGCATTCTGTATGCCTCAATTTTTGGGACGGGATCAATAGAATTTATTTTGTAAAGTGATAAATACTAAGAAAATAGTGATTTTAATTTTTAAAAAAATTTAATTAAAAAATATACTAAAATATGATTTAAATTTAAAATTGGAGGTATACAGAATACAGGCATTCTTAAGCTTTCATTTTATATAAAAATATAGGATCTACCTTTAGTCTTTCAAAAGTGACCTTGTTGGTAATAAGAAGAAAACTATTTAGTTTTTATTATTTCTGTATTCGCACTTTATGCTATTTTAAAAAATACAATAATTCTATTGCAAAATTTTTCTTTTACTTTTAACTTTGTACTTTGCTGCGCAAACTGTAAGAAACTCATATTAAAAGGAGAAGAATTTACTGGTTATATGAGGAATTGGAAAAAGTACGTCAAAATGTGCAATATCAAGCCTTTCCGCAGGGTACTATCCCCCCTTAAATTCTAGTTCTATATTTTAACAATTTGTAACTGACGTATTCGCGGAGCTTTCTGACCCTACCATGTATTATCACGATTAAACACAATGCCGTGATTCTCTCATAGAAAATTATTTTTAATTTGAGAGGAAGTTTTCATCACAACAATCTTTGTTAGTAATTAATTATGCTTCCTTCATTTGAGGATAAACATTTATTTTCTATAAAGTAAAGCCAAGACAGCGCACCATAAATAAGCTGGAATAATAGAAGCTAAAGACAGCAGAATTTTACGGTATAAATTCTTGCAACAGATTTAAAATTTTCAATAAATATTTCTTACAGCTTGTGAATATAGTTAAAATGTCTTTTTAAAAAAGCGGAAAACATGATGGTGAAACATAAAAGAAAACGCTTAAAATATTTATATGTGAATCAATAAACACAGAAATATAAAAGAGGTAAAAAAAGAGAAAAAAAAACACTGGATCTTTCGCGAATCTTGTGAAAGAAAATGTTGGAAGTGAGTTATATTACCTAAAATACTTTTATACTCAATTTGAGCAAAAAGTAATCAATAGTTGCTTAGAAATCCCTAACGAGTTATCTCATTGTGACGAATTATCTAATTATCACCAGAGGGCATTAGAATGCTTATGTAGAGTAGAAAATTTTTTGTTGTTTCTATTTGTACTTTACTATTGAATGTAACACTACTCGTTTTGAAGGTTTATATGTCACATAATGCTGGCTTAAATTAAAGGCTGAGTTTTTCGTTTTTAATGAATTTGCCTTCATGCTTTATATTAACTATTCACTTAAACACAATGTTTGTCGGTCCGAAATTATACCTCAGCCGATAAAACATTACTTGTTAGGAATGTTAAACAGGTACATTCGAAGTGGAACAATCATCCTGTTGTCTATAAATTTCCTTAATATATCAATAACAAACTAAAAATACTTGCTCTTGCAATCTTTTTTTCGAAATGATCAGGTATCGAAGGATTAAAATGTTATATGCCTATCATGCTGCAACGGGTCTATATATTCACGTTTTTCCTACTAATAGTCCTCTTGGGGAAAAATGGGTCTTTAAAATTTATCCCATTGAAAACTTTCCTCCTCCGAAGAAGAAGTGATAATGAAAATAAAGACTTGTATATAAAGATTAATCTTTCGAGTTAGAGGAGAGAGAGGTTAAACTTTACTGATGGTTAGCAGTGATTGATTAACGTAAAACTAGGCAAGAACAACTCGTAGCTTAATTGACTAATATTAATATTGATGATTTGGTCAGTTAAGTGTTAAATTAGATTAGAACGATATGAACTAGAAGGTATATTGCCTAGACGTAAGTGATCCGCGAATTACTGCCAATAATTCTATTATCTCGTCTACCACGATGTTGCTTCACATATTTAGGTGATTGGAGAATTTCTTAAATTAGGTTATTGAATTTTTGTCGTTGTTGATTACTGTGAATAAATAGAGATTGTTTTTAATATGGCTTATATCTTCATTCCTATCCTCTCACACAATGGATGGAACGGGCCATCCATTGCAATGCGTAATTTTAGGCATTAAAAACACCTCTAAATCTAAGCAGGTGGGATAGGTTGATATAAATCTACTACACGAGTTAATGTTGAAAAATTTTCAGTAGTAACTACTTCGAGCTATGTTTAAATGAAAAGACTGACACTTATTCTGAGAATAAAATTTCGAACATTTACATTATGGGGTCTCAGGGGGTGTTAACTTTTTCTAGAGGGCTGAAAATATAAACAATATTCAAATATATATAACTCTTCGAAATTAAAATTAAATAATTCGAATCGTTTACACATTATTTATAAAGGAATGAGGCTTCATAAAAGTGTAAAATGTTTCAAATATAGTCATAATTTAAATAATTATAAGCATATGAAAATAAGAAATATTAATTAGTTTTACGTTGCGCATGCTATTTTCAAAAGTAGTAGCTTTAATTACTAGCAATAAGTGTATTTATAAAGTTAAATGTATCTTTATTACGCCGCAGTAATTTTAAATAAATAGAATTATAAATTATACTTTTTTAAAAAATAAAAAAATTATCTTTTCAAATTAAAAATTTTTTTTTCAATATTTTTCAAATATTTTGAAATACAAAATATATATTATTCTTAAATTACTAGGGTTTAAGAGTTTAATACATTTCATAATTCTATAAAGTTTTATACATCAAAGGCTACTTTTTTAGAAAATAGCGTGCGCAACGCAAAAATTACTTATTACAAAATTATTTCTTATCTGCATATGCTTATAATTATTTAAATTATGATTATATTTCAAACATTTTGTACTTTTTTGAGACCATAATTCTTTGTAAATAATGTGTAAATGATTCGAATTATTTAATTTAAATTTAAAAGAAGTATACCTGTTTGAAAATTGGTTATATTCCCCCCCCCCTCGAGACAAAATTAAACACCCCTGAGACCCCTTATACTAAGCAAATATTTTCGAGATTAACTTGATTTAGGGACCATAAACTCCCATTATTCGTACAAGACAAACCATGGCGAAATTGAGGATCAACCTGCAATTTAAAAGTCCATTACTATCCTAAAAGTTTTATTTTATACTTATTAAGCTAATAGAAATATCAAGGCGGAACCATTACATGGACTGTTAGGCACTGTAACGCTTAAAATTGTTTATATTATTATTGGCACACTAGACGCGGTTGCGTGGCAGGAGCGGACACATAACATTTCGTGGCTTGAGCAAACACATTCCCCCCCCCCCCATCTTAGAACAGATTCGATTACCGAATTACAAGGATAAATACATTTTTACCAATCAAATTTAATTACTTGCATTAAATTGTTAAGATTTTATAGTGCGAATACATTTTAAACATAGCGAAATGTAATAGAAATAACACCTTTCAGAGAAATATTTAAAAATTAACAGTAAGTAAAACAATATAATGAAAGGTATGAACGAATTTCAGGAGTTTTGTGGAAAACTGTATTTTAGAGTCAAATAAATATTAGAACAGGTGCAATAGCCATACAATTAATTAGTTTCATGAAAGGAAGTAAAAATAAATACTAGAAGTAAAATACGCAAAATGCAAGTAGATAAAAGAAAAATAAATACAAGTAAATAAATACTAACTAACCTTGCATGTTGTAACCTAACAATGCAAGTAGATAAAAGAAAAATAAATACAAGTAAATAAATACTAACTAACCTTGCATCTTGCGTATTTTGCTTTTAATATTCATTTTTACTTCCTTTCATGAAACTAATTAATTGTATGGCTATTCCACCTGTTCTAATATTTATTTGACTCTAAAATACAGTTTTCCACAAAACTCCTGAAATTCGTTCATACCTTTCATTATATTGTTTTACTTACTGTTAATTTTTAAATATTTCTCTGAAAGATGTTATTTCTATTACATTTTGCTATGTTTAAAATGTATTCGCACTATAACATCTTAATAATTTAATGCAAGTTATTAAATTTGATTGGCAAAAATGTATTTATCCTTGTAATTCGGTAATCGAATCTATTCTAAGATGGGGGGAAAATGTGTCCGCTCCTGCCACGCCACCCTAGACGCGAGCTTAATGTTCAGTTTCTTTTAAAGCTTATTTTCAAGCCTATTAGTGATTCTACTTCCCTGTGGATATTTTTGAACAAAATTACCATGATTACAATACAATATTTATTTGATGTGTATCTTATGATTGCTTTTCGAATATATTTTCGAACCAATTTGTTTCTATTTGATTCCAATAAAACTGCTTGATAAATAAGTTGGCAACTTAAATGCTTTCAGTCAGCTATTACAAGAACATGCTTGGATAAATCTTAACGACAGTATTTATTCGAATCTAAGCTGCACCCAAAACTCACAACACATTTTTCTGAAAAAATAAAAAAAAAATAGCTTAAAATGTTTTATTGATATCTGATATTTATTAAATTAAAAAAAAATTAAACGAGAACTAATAAGAAGTGAACAATTTCCGTCAAATCCGGCATATAACGCACACTTTTAACACAAAAAATGAGATCGAAGTAAACGGGTGCTTGTGATACACCGGGAATAAAAACGATAGCTTCAAAAGTAAAAAAAAAAAAGACGTGCATAAAAAAAACTTAAGCTTCTATAAAAACAGAATACTATTTATTCAAAAGAAATGTTATACTTTATGAACTTAAAGGACTGTTTTTCTAGAAATATACTATTTTTCAAAATCCTGAGATAATACCTAGGATAAATGGTTTTAAAAAATAATAAAGAGGTGGGAGGCCCCTGACCACCCCCAGGGTGTTTTCCCTCAAAATTTGGATGGAACCGAGTGAAATCGTACTAACACCTGCACGGTGCTCAAAGCTAAGACTAACGACAGGCGTAAAAATCTAGCCCTTAGCCGCGATGGATTCGCGGACCTTGATTTGATATTACTGTCGATCAAGTGGCATAAGTAGCAACAAAAAAACTTAATAGCATTGCTATCGCATATTGTAGGTTCTTTTTTAAAAAGGGTTGCGCGTTATGCAGAGAAGACACCTTAAAATTAAAAAAAAAGCAACTTGTGAATGTTAGGTGAGCGCTATATACGCCGGATTTTACTCTAATTTATTTTTGCTCGAACCTGTTGTTGGTGAAAGCGTCAGAGTACATGTTCCATTTTCCCCATGCAATGAAATTTTTCCGCCTTCGATTGAAATATATATATATATATATAAACATATAATATATATATACATACATAATACAGATATATATACACATATATAATACATATATATATACACTGGTGTCCAAAAGTTAAGCATAAATCGTAAAATGCGAAAAACATGGAGTAAATATTCGTAAAATTATTCCAAATTTCTTGCGGATATTAATTGGGTGAAGAAGAAACATTGGGTTTATGCAAAACTTTTCAGTCGACTACGTCCTGCGTGAAACGCCGGCGCATGTCGGAACGCGGAGAAACCGATTCATGCAGCATAGGAATTCAGACAAGTTTCGTGCAAATACTGTGCAAAAGAACGTTGTTAACCATCAAACAAGGTGAATGATGGCACAAAGACGCCAATTGGACATGTTTACGAATGGAAGAATCGTTGGAATGCTGGAATCCTCACGATCACAAACCGAAGTCTCTCGAAATCTGAATGCGGACCAGTCTGTGATCTCAAGACTGCGGTAGAGGTTTCAAAAGAACGGGAGATGTTACCCGACAACCAGTCTCAGGTCGACCAAGAGTCACAACCCCTCGCCAAGACCGATATCTGGTAGTAAGTGCGTGACGTCAGAGGGGCAGTACTGCCTGAGCACTGGGTTCGGCGCTCACAGTCGCCACAGGAATACGAATTTCGAGACAAACTGTTTACTGGAGACTCAATTATGCTGGCCTGTATGCCAGAAGACCAGCCGTTTGTATTCCCCTCACGTCTGCGCATAAACGCGCTCGTTTGAACTGGAGTTTGAAATATCAACATTGGAGTGTGGGAGAGTGGGCCAATGTGATGATCAGTGACGAGTCCCGGTTTAGTCTGAGTAGTGATTCTCGGCAGGGTAACGATATGGAGAGAACGTGGAACACGTTTTGAACCAAGATACACTACGGAAAAACGTCATTTTCATCAAGGGAAGTAATGGTATGGGCAGGCATCATGATGGACGGCCACACAGACCTCCATTTCTTTGACACGGAGTCTGTGACTACTCAAAGATACAGAGACGAAGTTCTTAAGCCTTATGTTGCTTGTTTCGAGGTGCTGTTGGTCTTGACTTCATATTCATGGATGATAATGCACCATGTCACCGAACGGTACTGATTGATGACTTCCTTGAAGCGGAAAACATCCAGTGCATGTCGTGGCCTGCGAACTCCTCTGATTTAAATCCTATCGAGCATGTATGGAATATGCTCGGGAGACAAATTGCAGCCCTTTTGCTTCCACCAAGCTCCGTTACAGAACTGAAGAGAGCTCTCCAAGACGCTTGGAACCGTTTGAGCCTACAACTCATTCATCATCTCATGGCAAGTATAGTAAATCGCTGTGCAGCGTGCCTGGCTGTCAGATGTGACCACACGGCTTATTAAACTGCAGCATCAGTATTTTATTTACTGTTTTCTTTATTTTTTCTTTAAAGTGTGAATCCTTGCTATGCTCAGTTTTCTTTCAAACTGCTACTTTGGATAATAAAATTAATTATTATCATTCTTTTGATTTGCTTCCTCATTTTATAACCATTTTACACTCGCATATCACGTTTCCCGCCATTCTGATTTACAGTTTCTTCTTTATTTACATAATTATCAATTATGCTTAACTTTTGGACACCAGTGTATTATATATCCGGTATTTTCCTATTCTAAAAAAAATCTCTTTTCTATAGGTTTTAAAAAAATAATTAAAAATTTATTTATTTGGTAGCTTAGTGTCATATGCTTAAAAATTAATTTTGATTCCAATGCTGTCAGTTATTTTCAGCTATAAGAAAGGGAAAAAATCTTTCTACATGTTCCTGTAAAGTTACATTAAATAACCGACAAAGAATTTCCAAGCTTTTCTTTAATTACTTAATTACTGTGTTAACCGGTGCTTCGGAAAGTAGTACAGAAAAAGAGATCTTTTTTATACACTCTGAAACTAATAAACATTGATTGATGAGCGACCAAATTAATGAAAGAAAAAAAAAACTAATTCTTTATTTAAGATAAACTGTGATGTCACCAGAGCTGTGTGTTAGCTTTTTGTAAACTTAATATCTTTCTAGAAACAATTTTTTACTTGGAACTTTTTTTTTTTTGATTCCTTCAGGAACTACTTAAGGGAGAAATAAATTATAAAAGTTTAGAAGAAATTTTTTTTGTGCCTATTTGCATGCTTATTGAAATCTCCTTGATTTTTGTAATGCTTTGAAACTCTCAGATTTCTTTGAAAAGACAGTACTTCGAAATGTATGAATCAAAAATTAAGGTTTCCGCGTGACTACGCTTTAAAAAATTAATTAAAATTAATTAAAAAGAACAGATTTGCACTTACGGTTTTTTTACACTCTGATGGGAAAAAATCCCTACACCAAGGAAACATTATTGTCCAGTAATGAAAGGTTGGACAATGCTATAGTCTAGTTAACATTTTTAATTGATTGAATTTTCAAGATCACAGGTAAATTTAACCACAAGAAAATACATTTCAAATGTGAAATGCTGTTACATTAATAACCGATTTAACCTCCAGAATTTTCAATGAAAGCGTGCATGCATTGTTTCACACAGTTGACGAATGTTACTTTGTGGTATGGGGTTCCATGCGTGTTGTAGTTTTTTGTCTACATTGGGACGGTCAGTGCTGGTTGTAGATGATGCTTTAGTTGTCATTCAATTAGCCCTAAATGCTCAATTGGAGACAGATCTGGTGATTTCACAGGTCAAGGTAGCATGTAAACTCTCTATGGAGCACTCTGCGTTACAACAGTGGTGTAAGGGTTAGCGCTATCCTGTTAGAAAACTCTCCCTTGAATGTTGTTCATTAATGGCAGAACTATAGATTGAATTACCAAACTGACGTACAAATTTGCAGTGAGTGTGTTTGAGATAACCACGAGAGTGCTCCTGATGTCATAGGAAATTGCTTCGGAGATCATGACTCCAGGTGTAGGTCCATTGCGTCTAGGCCACTGACAATTTACTTACAAACGTTTCCCTGGCTTCCATCGGACCAAAACACGGCTATCACAGGCACCAAGGCAGAACCTACCTTCATCAGAAAACACAACAGAAATGAGTTCTGGCTTGACGTTATTGGCGTCGCAAGCTTCAATGGCTTGGAGTCAGTGGAATATACACTACAGGACGTCTGGCTCAGTGTTGTACTTGATATAACCGATTTCTAACAGTTCGATGTGTCACTGTGGTACAAAGTGCAGTTCAAATTTCTATCGCATACTCAGTGCGATGCGCCACAGCCGAAAGGCGAACATGGCAGTCTTCCCTCTCAGAAGTGCCCCGTAGCCTTTCGGAACCCCGTATTTTTGAGGCAGTACTATCCCTTGACCACTACTCCCGAAAATCATGTTCAGTGGATACATTCCAGCCAAGTCTTTCTGCAATAACGCAGAAAGAAAATCTATGTTATCATAGCCCTATTACACGACTTCGTTCAAACTCGGCGAGCTGTTGATAATGGCTACTTCGTCTTTTTAAAGGCATTTTTGGCTAACATCAACTCAATACGTCAAATGTGACAGAGAAATAACGCTCACGAACTTTACAGCACGCATTTAAAGTAACCCTAATTTGCAAGTTCTTAGTGCCGCTACTAGCAATAAAGCGCAAGCGTAAAATTTGAGAATTGATGTCATCTTTCAGATGTCGTGGATATGCAGGATGGAGCACTTAGCCCGGTCGGGCTGTAATCTCTTATCGGTTAATTTTTGATGCCTTTAAAACGTTCTACTATTTTCCCAGTGTAATTAAAATATAAAAATTAACAAAATACTACTTTAAGACTATTAGAAAAATAAGTTAAAATGAGAAAAAAGATTAAGATTAATCAGAAAATAGCTCTTTTAAGAGTTCAAAAACATAGAATTTACAGATCTAGAAGTGGGCGGAGCTTGCCTAGCCAATTCGGATGCAGCAAAAATTGAAGGTCAGAGAATAGGAGAAATTATCATAAAATAGGTTCTGAAAATCAGAACGCGAGAGGAATCAATGTGATTGGCCGAGGGAAAGGTACGGCTAATGGGGTATATGTAGATCTTAGGAATTAAGTATCCAATCAGAGAAGGTCTGCAGTTCAACAGTGTTGAACAGCGAAGAAATTAAAATTTGTTTCAGATGTATAAATACGCCTACTAAATTTCGTTTATCTTACACGATTCTCTCTCTCTCTCTCTCTTTATTGTTGTTTGGAGATATAGGCGATTGGTATCCGCCTATAAGGTACCTCGCTTAAAAGAGATACCAGATTCTGGGGAATGTACTAGGTATGCAATGGCAAAACACCAATTCGCAGTCCATTAGAAATAAAAATAAATATACAGTTGTAATGAAAATCTGAAAGGCAATTCTCTTAAAATAATATTTCACTAACTTAATTTTTTCCTTCAGTATCGAAGAAAATAAATAAACCTCTTACACGTTTATTTTTAACAAAGAAGAAAAAAAATTTTAAAAAAAGAAAGAAAAATACTGATTATTATAGTAAACATACTAATTAAATTATCATACTTTTATTACCTTCAAAAATACTTTCACATTTTCTTTTGAATTTCTTATGTTAATTTCTTTTTATATATATAGTACCAAATTTAACAAACATAAAGCACTAAAAGAATCAAAATATTTTTTTTCCTCACGCAAGAGAATAAATGTCAATATTTAATCACTACAAAAGAAGGGATTAATTCATTTAAGAAAATTGCTGAAAAAGATAAAATTTATAATCTTAAAAATATGTTTAAAAAAACAAAAGGTAGAGTTCAGGAATAAATTTACTTTTCTCAAATTTTTATTCTTATATCTATTATGTTGTCTTTCACTCTTTTAGGTTTAATTCTAACATATCTTTTATTGTCCAGGGGGCATTTCTAATTTATTAGATTTCAATGGTTGGGATTGACTTATCGAAAGTGTTAATATTTGATCCCTTACAAAGTGTCCTAAATTTTTAAACTTGATAATATTATTTTATTTTGAATCTGTAGAATCAGTTGAAATAAATTCTAAATTGTTATTTTAAATTCTGGAGGGCCTTTGTTTTTAAAAATTAACGGAAATATTTTCGAATTTCAATAAATGTTGTACATTACATATTTTTTTATTACAATTAACACTAAAAAAGAATACATTTAAATGTTACTAGCAGAGTTTGAGTAAAATTTCCTTTTAAGTCTAAATTTTCAATAGATTTTTTACTCTTTCTCTCTCATCTTCAGCGCATAAATTCTTTTTAAGGTATTCGACTATCCTGCAATTGTGAATTTTTTCAAAAATTGACAATTTTTTTATGATTTTATTATATAGACCTTTTTATATAAGCTTTATAAAAATACCAATTTATTACTTTACGTACACTAGAACAAAAACTGCAAGTGCTTTATTAAAAGCAGATGCCATTACTTTAAGCAAAATGTCATACTTTAAAACACGTTTTACTCGAAATGTGTGTTTTTTTTTAAATGCTCAAACGGCGACAGCGATTGCTAAAAAGTTTTGAAAATAATGAACTGAAAATTTTTGAGTATGTTCTGTGTAATAGCAGAAGTGTTTTAACCTTCAGATTTATCAATCAATGTTTTAATACAAAATTTACAGTCCCTTATGATAATATAATCACTGTTATTTTAAGCAATTTCATATAACTAAGATAAAGTGCTCTAGTTTTTGTAAAAATTAAGATACCTCCTATCCTGAAGGTCATTTCAAAAATGAATAACATTGCAACACATCAGAATTGAAACATTGAAAATTTGTTCATAAACTTTTGGTACAGTGTGAGCAAAGTTTATGTTATTTTTTTTTTGTAAATATTTACCTATATTTTCCCCATTTTAGAAATAATAATTCCCATTTATCTTCTCAATTTTAGCATATTTTTCTTAAAATGTACTAAACGTATTAAAAAACCACAAAAAAAATCCCCATATCTTGATTTCTTGAAAAAAAAAAAGAGTTGTCGCAAGTAGCCGGATACCTTGAGAGTTTTTAATTTTCGTCCTTCATATTTTTCTATGAACAGTCACGAAATTTGGACATAATTACCAAATTTTTTCAACAAAGCTAATACATTTTCTAAGCAAAGTTTAGTTAAGAACGCAGACAGAATGCGCATTAAATATTTTAGGTACCTCTTTCCATTTAAGTATTTATTTGATTAGAAATTCTACAGAGTAAAACTAAATTCAAAATCACGTTCTTCAGAAGCGTGTTTCCTGTTTTATTTGAAACTACAGTTTTGGTCATTAAAGTTTCTGAATACGAACATGGCTTTTTCCGACTCACGGTGAAGTTTACTTTCTCTGATTAAGGAAAACTTTTATTTAGATTTTTTAGTTCGCACACACAGTTTTACTGTCAATAATATTATTATTTTGGAGATAAGTTATTTATGAAATGTAAAAAGTTTTTTATTACTAATGTTGGTAATTAAATAATATAAAAGTACGTTTTAGGTTTTACTCAGGTATGGTTTTTTTAATAATGTTCATAGAGTACAATTTACTTCTTTTGAGATTAATTATTTTCTGTTTCATAAGATTGATGCCATATTAAAATAATGCATCGAATAATAATAATACAAATAATGTTCTTTAACACATATTAAAATTCTCTGGCTACAATGTGTTGTTTCACTTACGCCACTTTATCGACGATGTCAGATTGAGGTCCACGAAATTCATCGTGGCAAGGGGCTAGAATAAGTGTCCTGTTTTGGTTGTAGCCTTGAGCATCCGGCAATTGACAGTACGTTTGGCTCCATTCCATCCCAATTTTGAGGGAGAACCTCCTAGGAAGGGAGTTTGAAGACTTTCCAATTCTCCTCCCCTATCTCCAACCTATAAAAAAATTGTTCAGCTTGACGAATATTCATTGTCGTGAATCATCGCCTCGAGCTTTCTCCACTTGAATTATTTAAATTTTTATTTCTGTTTCTCCGTTGTGTGGCAAAGCATTTTGTATGGAGAGAAATTTAGTCAGTTGTCAATAAAGCTGCAATTTGTATCCTACGGAATTCTTGAGCTCGTTATTTACGTCTGGTTTTTATTCTTTGAACCTTTTATATGAATTGATAAAATAATTTAAATAAGATGAATTTTTCTATGAGCTAGATGAAGAAAAGAACTCTTAAAATCCTCTCGGTCCGATGTGAATTGAGGTAAGCCTGAATATTCCATTATTCGAAGTTAGGCTTGAGACATAATTATTGACATTCATATAGTATTCAATTTGGGGATTAGTTGAATGCTTATTAACGTTACATTTCGAAGCAACTTTAGTTCTGTTGTCAATGAACCAAGTAATTTTGAACCACGCTCGAATGACGAAGACAGCAGACTTTTACCCCAATCCTTTAAGAAACCCCTCAAAATAGACTTTGATTCTCCAAGAATAAAACATCCACACAATCGCAAGACTAAGAATTCATCACTGCAAGGGAATTAAAACCCGTTTTGTTGAAACAAGATCATGTATAAAGTAAAATCCAACCATTCACATCAAAACATATCTTCGAGTGCTCAGCTTTCTCCCCAAGAGCACTGAAGTTTGGTCTAATTCCACTCATAGACCAATTGCAGATCTTCAACAGCCAGGAAACTCCGGAATCCGTCGCTGCAAAGTTGTCGCTACCTTCGGTCTAGTGTTCGTATACCACTTTTCTTTGCCAATTCCATGGATGCGAGAATATTAAGAACAGCAACTGAGTTGGAATTTCATTCCCCCTTTTACACCGTGATTTTGAGACTTGTCAAATTCAACGTGCATAATCCTATCTACAGTGGCGTAACGTGCACCTCCGCAACCCTCTCGAAGCGAGGGAGGGGCAGGACTCTAGGTGGTCCATCGCCTGACTGATGTTAAGTACGTATTCAATAAATTTATCAAAAATTAAAATTTAAAGCCTGACTTTGCAGGAGGGTCTAATATTCTTCGTTATGGGGGGTCTAATATTCTTCGTTACTTCTCTATAACGTGAATCTTTAGTGTGGCGCCATGTCCTCAACCTACGACCGGATTGAAACCACACAAGCATAAGTCCTTGACCTTGACTGTAGGTTGTCACTACATTTCAAACTGAAGAAGAGATGAACATGATCATATATAAGGAATTTTCTTCAAAGCCTGCAAAATGTTTTGCGCTGCTTCATATATACAAATCTGAATTCCCTTCTTAAAAAATGAAATATTTTAACCACAATACTAATTAAAGTATTGGTAAGAAAAATCTTTAAATTATTTTTGATTTAATACAGTAGAACGTCGTTTATCCGAACGTTTATTAACCGGAGCGTCAAATATCCGGACCAAAGTCTGGATACGTTTTCGATCAATGCAATGCTCAACAGTTGTTTCACTGTGGCCAAAGGTGACAAGAAAATCCAAGGTGAGGGATATTTGGGAATTTCAGTTGTGTGTGATTTGATAAACATCTGAGCGGAATATTAGCTCAGTTTGATTCCAAGTGAGGGGTGTATACGTTCTCTTTTGTTGAGTTGTGAATTGTTATGGCTTTGAATTTAAGACGGAAGCGCAACATCTTGAACACAGAGACAAAACCTGAAATATTGAACCGTCTCGCGAAGAGAGAAAGTGGAGTGTCTCTAGCACAGTTTTATAATGTTGGAAAGGCAGCAACTTCTGACATAAAAAAAAGCCAAGACACCATTTAAATTTTGCGTCAAAACATGTCTCTGAACATGGTGCGAAAATAAGGAAAACCACGAGGGAAGCAACCGAAGAAGAATGTGGATTTCAAGTGCTAAATGATGACGAGATTGTAACTTCCGTGCAAGAATCCGACCCTGTCGAGGATAAAACGGATGAAGATGAGGACAGTGACAACGAATGTAGCAAGGGTCCATTAAATACTGACGCGTTTCTTCTGCACTAGAGACAGCTATGGAGTGGTACGAACAACACTCAGGGTGCTGTCCAACTCGACTACTGCTGCTCAAGAGAATCAGAAACCTTTCAGTGAAAAAAAACGAAGTACAAAGCGCTGTACAATGGTATATTGGTACAGCAAAAAATAAGTGATTATTTTCCAGAAATAAAGGTAAAATTGTGACATTTTGAACCTATTTTGCTTTTTCTTCAAGCACGTTTCTCGCATGTGATGATTTTCAATATTCGTATAGGGTCCAGTTTCATGTACTGCATGGATCGCATTCGGATTTCGGTTATCCAAATAATCACATGTCCGAACGGTGTCCGGTCCCAATTGATTAGGATAAACGACGTTCTACTGTAGTTCATAAGTTGATAGAAAAAGTAGCTATTTTCAATAGCTTTATTCAATTCATGCATTTTTATGAAATTTCGGAAAAAAGGATTTGGCAAATGAAGTGTATTACCAAAGTTTGCGATGAAGTAATTGTAGTATTCCATTGATCCCTTTGATATTCTATGTCTAAAATCATTTTCATCAATTTATTAGAAACTTGGAAAGTTATCAACACATTGAATTGATATTTGAATAAGAATTCCAAGCAAATCAAATTGTAAAGCAGAAATACAATAAATAAAAATTGAGTGCCTATAATTTTGAAGAGTTCTATAGGCAATTATAAATTGTTTTTGTGACGGGTGCTTACGCGTTTCACTAACCTTCTCTTATAAACTTTTAAATTGTATTTATTTTGACCAATCCCACTGAGAGCTGGAAGTGTGACTTATGTAAATAAGATAGTTTCGTGTTTAGCGAGTTCGAAAGAGATATAAAAGGGAGAAATGAAATGAAGAGAAGGATGACTAAGCGGTTTGATAGAGTAGAACTCCGTGTTTGGGATTAAAAAGTAAACTACGTCGTTGTCCAAGAAGGTGTTTTTAACCGTCTAGCTTAATGAAGTGAAATTTGAAGATTATTTAAGGCGGATCAGAAGTTATTGAAGATATCCTAGATTATAGCCGTGTTATAAATTCTACTCGTTCCAGGTTACTTCTGAAGAAGATTTCAGGTCTGTAACTTTTGTGGCTTAAATTTAAATGTGTAGTTTGATTGTATGTGTTATTTCCCTCTTGATATCAGTTAGTATTCCGTCGTCCATAATTGAATTCTGATAATACTCCATGATAATTTATTGTTCTTAAAGTTGATTATTAATTGTAGAATTGTGTCTTAAAGAAATAATAAATAAGTGATTTATTATTTGAGTAGTCTTTATTTATGAATACTACATATCCTAACATAGATAATATGCAAAGGGGTAGTGGGAGACTACGACACTGGCGCCCAAACGAAATACCGGAATTAAGAGCAGGTGCAGGATTTAGAGTTTTGCCGGAGTTATTTTTTTCGGGTAAAGAAAATGTGTTTGAGTTTCTAAATAATATTGATGATAATATAGCTTACTATGAAATACCGGCGAATCTATCGTGTGCATATTTAAAAGGTCATTTAGTTGGGAGAGCGTTAGACTGGTTCCAAGTGATTGGGTTCGAGTGTGTAAATGAAGAAGCAGACTGCATTTGCAACACTTAAAAAGAAATTGTCAGATAGTTTTCCGGTAATACGGAATAAATCAGAGCTAGAAGCTCAGTTTTTTTCGTCAAAACAACGGAGAGGACTTCGTCAGACTATATTTTTCAGATGTTAAAATTACATAAAACCTTGGAATTAAATTATGATGAGATAAAGTTGATTGATCACATAGTAATGCGACTAGAACCCCAAATAATGGATTATTTAGAAGTTCGAAACCCCACAACGAAAACTCAATTGATAGAGTTGGTAGACCGGTATGAGGAACGTCATAACTGCAGGGAAAATCAGGGTTCGAGTAATAATTTTGCTAGACGAAGTTGGGATGTGAGTAGGAATCCTGAGGAAAGAAGGAATAATAGAAATTGGAGAGATACTGGGGTCGGAAATAGTCAAAATGATCAAAGAGGACTAGGCAGGGGTGCGAATAATTTTCCTCGTCGTAATTATCAAAATCAAGGATTCGAGGGTGGAAATCGATACAATCAGCCAAATCAGAGAACAGACCGGTATCAGAACCGTAGGATGGTGGTTAGGAAGGGTCCTAATGACGATTCAGCAAAACAGAATTGGAGGCGTGTTGATTGCAACAGCGAAAGGCAATGAAATGCCAATTTAAACTTTCAAAGAGATCGTGTTGAGTCAAATCCTCCTAATAGAATTAGACTTAATTCATTGAGATTATCACCAGTTGAACTTCCGTATGTGCCGATTTTGTTGAATGATACTTTTTTAAAAGCGCTCTGGGATACAGGTGCGGAAAAGTCATTTATTTCAGAAAAACGTACCGGTCGTATTTTTCTTTCTGTCCTTTAAAAAAATCGTTAGCTGAAGTAGTTACAGCTCAAGGGTCACAGTGCAGAAATTTAGGCACAGTTGAGTTGAAAATTAAAATAAGAGAATTTTCGCAGTTATGGAAATTTCATGTGATTGCTGAGATGAAAGATCCATGTATCATAGGTGTGGATTTTATGTCACATGCAGGGATTACTTTTGATTTTGTTAAAAATCGTTGTCATTCGGATTCGAAAACGGAAAAAGTGGCTGTTATGTTGTCTAGAAACCCGTTAGAAGTAATGAGGAACCAAAAGTGTCTTGTGCGGTGATTCGATCGTTAGTATTATCTTCTAGAGAACAGTTAAGAGAGGAACAGAGAAATGACCGGAGCTTGGGCATATTATGAAGTTTTTGGAAAATCCGGACGATAGTTCTGTTAATGAATCGATCTGCAGAAATTGGTCCAATGACTTTAAAATCGTTGACGGTTTGCTATATTATGCAAAGTATACAACCACACTAGGTGAGTTAAGGGTATTTATACCTAAAACATTACGTAAAGATGTTATGCGAGAATTTCATGACTCGCCTATGGCAGGTCATCTAGGCAAAAGAAAACCTACTTAAAATTAAAGGACGCGTGTTATTTTCCGTACATGAGGAAATACATTTATAAATATGTAGCAACCTGCGACCAATGCCAAAAAGTCAATTATAAAAACGGATTACCAGCTGGTCAATTAATTCCCATAATAACGAATTTTCCGAATGAAATCGTGTCTTTAGATTTGTTAGGCCATACCCTGCAACTAGTCCAGAACGCTATAGATTTATTTTAGTAATTACCGATAATTTTTCTAAATGGGTTGAAATAGTTCCTTAAGGAAAGCTTCGGCTAAAGCAATTGCCAATGCATTTTTTGAGAATTATATTGCGCGTTATGGAGCTCCTGTAAAGTTAATTACAGACAATGGTCCCCAAATGATATCCGAAGTTTTCGAGCAAGTGTGTCGCAGATTGCACATAAAACACGTTAAAACTGTGGTATATCGTCCACAAGCTAATCAAACAGAACGAGTCAATCGCACTCTTTTAAAAATGATTTCGAGTTTTGTCGCGGATAATCACACTAACTGGGATCAATTTCTGCAAGAGTTCGGTTATGCAATTAGGACAGCAGTACATGAGACAACGGGTAAAACACCGGCGGAATTATTTTTAGGTCGAAATTTAATCACTCCTTTTCAGAAATTAGTTATGGTAACTGATGGATCAGATTTAGTTTGTGGGAACATAGAAAGGTTGTTTGAGGAAGCTAGAGTTCATACAAAGCGCCAGCAAGAGAAGTGGGCGAAATATTATAATAAAAAGAGGCGTGAAAATAATGTGAAAGTTGGTGATCTAGTATTAGTTCAAACTCACCGTTAAGTTCAAAATGTAAAAAATAGTAGGTAAATTTATGCCAAAGTTTGAAGGCCATATAAAGTTCTGAGTGTAAAAATAATAATAATTTAGTAATATTAAAATTTGGTAAAGAATAACGGTTAATGTGGATCAGGTGAGAATTTACTATCAAGAGAAGACAGTGTTGCCGAGTCGGAAAGTAACACTAGTAGTAATCATGGTGCAGTGACATCAATCAGGTCAGATGATGCGCAGTCGTCATTGGTGCAATCGGAGAATGATAGGGGTGGTCGTAAAGGATCGAAATCAGGAAATGTAAATGGTAGTAGAGATATAGTTGCGAATAGACGCGATGGAGTAGAGGTGAGAAAAAACGTGGACGGACGGAATCTACTGTTTCTTCGGGGGATAGCGCGTATAATTTCAGGAAAAAAAGACCTGTATGTGCTGAGAGAGAGAAAAGAGGAAGGCCTGACTCATGGATTGACAATGTACGGAAGAAGAGACCAGAGGCCCAAGCAGATCGTGAGAAAAGAAAGATTTCCTCGTCAATGTCCTCTCGTCCCTCCAGGAAGCGTTATAGAAAGGTGGAAGAAAATAGTTCTGAAAGAGCAGTTCCAGGACCATCCCACAGATTCAAGTATAACAGACCTCATCAGGAAAGGAGCTGTCCATACAATCTTCGGAGCCGACGTCGAGTGGACAACAGCCAGGTTCCAGTTCTCACAGAAGAAAACAACGCCTCAGCAGGAGCATATCAACTTCAACGGACTCGATGGATGAAGAGACCCAGAAGGTTAGAGCGCAGAGTGGACAACCTAGGACAAGGTCATCCAGCACAGAAGCCATGATGGGAGACAAAGCCTATGCAGATTGGATCTAAAGACTAGTCAGGTTGTATAATTCTAATTTGTTTATTTTTCCTCTGACAGACAGTTCGGAGTATTTTCCATGTGGGCTAGTCTAATTTTTTTGTAAAGTTAACGTACAAAAGTGTCACTGAGTTGTGTGCATTTTCATATCGGTTGAAAAGACTTTTGTATTAATTTTTTTTCCAAATTGTGGAAAAACATTTGTTGAATTGCAATTGTTTTACTACACATTAAAGACGTGGCTTTATATGTGAGATTACTTGTATTGTTTGTTGTAATATATTCTATGTAAAATGTATATATTTTGTGTGTAATTATTAAGATGTATAAGTAATGTCTGGTTTCTGGGCGCGGCGTAATTAGGAATACTAACAAAAAACATTAACAGCGCAGCGCGATTGATTGGGAATTTTTGAAAATGAAACCAGATAAGGGTTATTTTGTTACTAAACTATATATATATATAATATAATGTATGCCATATTTTATGTCAATAAGGAAGTTGTGTAAAAGTTCTGTGCATTTAATGTCATGTTTTAGAAAAAATTGACAAGGTTTCCTTTCAGGGCAGCAGTCCCTGAACATAGTGATGTGATGAAAGTTTGATGTCGTATGAAGATACTGTATAAAATTTTTGTATTTATTAGCACTTAAGTAAAGTGCATGATCAGGGTTTTTCCTTGAAAGGTTTTCCCCTGATCTTCGCCCGAATGGGATGCACTGTAGGGAACCTAATATTGTGAAAGATAAATAAATTAGAGTGGAGTACCCTTTTGAGTAGTCATTTCTGTGTGCTAGTTTAATTAAAGTTTCTAACTTAGAGAGTTAAAATTTTCTGCTAATTCAGTGTTTTCAGGCATTATAAAGTCGTGAGTTAAAACTTTCTACAAGTTTAGTATTTCAGCGTTATAAAGTTCGTGAGTTAAAACTTTCTACAAGTTTAGTATTTTCAGGCGTTATAAAGTTCGTGAGTTAACTTTTTACCAAGTTCAGGCATTCTAGAGTAGTTAAAATTTGTGCAGGTTCAGTGTTTTTCAGATGTTAGGTAAATTAAGCGAATTCTTGCAGGTCGTTTAGACCGTCAATAAGTCACGCTTTTTTTCTCGGAGGGGGTTGTGACGGGTGCTTACGCGTTTCACTAACCTTCTCTTATAAACTTTTAAATTGTATTTATTTGACCAATCCCCACTGAGAGCTGGAAGTGTGACTTATGTAAATAAGATAGTTTCGTGTTTAGCGAGTTCGAAAGAGATATAAAAGGGAGAAATGAAATGAAGAGAAGGATGACTAAGCGGTTTGATAGAGTAGAACTCCGTGTTTGGGATTAAAAAGTAAACTACGTCGTTGTCCAAGAAGGTGTTTTTAACCGTCTAGCTTAATGAAGTGAAATTTGAAGATTATTTAAGGCGGATCAGAAGTTATTGAAGATATCCTAGATTATAGCCTGTTATAAATTCTACTCGTTCCAGGTTACTTCTGAAGAAGATTTCAGGTCTGTAACTTTTGTGGCTTAAATTTAAATGTGTAGTTTGATGTACGTGTTATTTCCCTCTGATATCAGTTAGTATTCCGTCGTCCATAATTGAATTCTGATAATACTCCATGATAATTTATTGTTCTTAAAGTTGATTATTAATTGTAGAATTGTGTCTTAAAGAAATATAAATAAGTGATTTATTATTTGAGTAGTCTTTATTTATGAATACTACATATCTAACATAGATAATATGCAAAGGGGTAGTGGGAGACTACGACATTTTT